>CAUYQS010008057.1:0-40249 GCA_963574585.1 Otolemur crassicaudatus | reverse complement strand
CTATAGGCGCCGAGCCAAGGTAATTTCCTTCTTGATCTCGTCTTTGACCCATCTATCATTCAGCATAAGGTTATTTAGCTTCCATGTTTTTGTACAAGACTGCACATTCCTGTTGTTACTGAGTTCAACTTTTATTCCATGATGGTCCGAGAAGATGCATGGAATGATTTATATTCTTTTAAGTTTACTGAGGTTAGACTTATGACCTAAGATGTGATCGATTTTGGAGTATGTTCCATGGACTGATGAGAAAAATGTGTATTCAGTTTTGTTAGGATGAAAAGTTCTGTAGATGTCTGATAGGTCCAAAAGTTGAATAGTTAAATTTAAATCTAGTATTTCTTTGCTCAGCTTCTTTTTGGAGGATCTGTCCAACACTGCCAAAGGAGTGTTGAAATTTCTGACTATGGTGGAGCTGGGAGAGATCAAGTTGCTCATGCCAGTTAGAGTCTCTTTTATAAATTGAAGTGCCTAGTTTCTGTATCCAATCAGCCAATGTGTGCCTCTTTAGAGGACAATTTAAGCCATTCACATTGATTGAAATTATTGATAAGCCTGGCAAAATTTTGAGTATAAAGTTTTTCGAAAGTTCAGTGGACATTTTTAATCCTTTTGCCACTATGGAAGTTGGAATTTGATCAATAGTTTCTGAGTTAGTTTACTTTTGTGGTGGAGGATTGCACTGCTCATTATGGAAGATAGGTCTGAGAATATCCTGGAGAGCTGGTTTAGTTATGGCAAATTTCTTCAACAGAGGAATGTCATTAAAGTATTTAATTTCTCCATCATAAATGAAACTCATTTTAGTTGGATACAGGATCCTGGGTTGAAAGTTACTTTGTTTTAGGAGATTAAATGTCAATGACCACCCTCTTCTGGCCTGAAAGGTTTCAGCAGAGAGATCTGCAGTCATTCTAATATTCTTCTCCTTGTAGGTTATGGTTTTCTTACGTCTAGCTGCTTGCAGGATTTTCTCTTTCATATTAACTTTAGTGAAGTTAATTATGATTTGTCTTGGGGATGTCTTATTTGGGTTGAGTCATGCTGGGGTTCTGAAGCTGTCTGCTATCTGAATTTCAGGATCTCTTGGCATATCTGCAAAGTTCTCTTTCATAATTTCATGAAGAAGAGCCTCTGTGTTTTGTGAAGCAACTTTGTCGCCTTCAGGGATAAGGTGAATATTAGTTTTCTTCAAATTATTCCAGAGCTCTCTGAGAGAATGATCCGTTTTTACTTTCCATTTCTGTTCCTCCTTGGATGCTTGGTACGTTCAGAAACTTTGTCTTCTATGTCTGAGATCCTTTCTCCTGCCTGCTGCATTCTCTTTCCAAGAGATTCTACCATATTTTTCAGATTTTTGAGGGCTGCAATCTCTCATCTCAATGTTTCAAAATATTTGGTGGTTTTGTCTTTGAATTCATTGAATTCTTGAGTGAACTTTTGGAATGCTCCTTGAATTTCTAATTCTATCTTTGCCTCTATTCTATTAATCTTATTTGCAATCCAAATTGTGAATTCGATTTCTGACATCTTAGCCATCTGTTTATAAAGGGAATCTTCAGTTTTGTCTGTCACATCCTTTCTTGGAGGGGGTTGACCTACTCTGGTTATTCATATTACCAGCCACTTCATTTCTTGGGGGTGTTGATCTACTCTGGTTATTCATATTACCAGAGTTTTCCACTGATTCCACTCCATGATTATTTTACCCCATTTGGCTTTTCCCCTTGACTTTGTCAAGGACCTGTATGGTGTTACGGCCTGAGAGACTGGGGACCTGCTTGGTGTGGTGGGGCTAAGTGGCTCTGTCTTATTTTCAGCTGGTCTCTGTCCTACCTTAGTGATTCAGTTACTCTTGCTTGAAGTCTCAGCTATGGAGAATACCAGCAATTAAGTCACCCTGCCCCCCCACAAACAACAATTGGGCAAGGAAAATCAAACCTTCCCTCAACCATACACCCAGGGTACCACTTTGGATAGTCCTTGGGTGATTTGCCCAGGTCAAGGGGTCCAGATCAGTTATCCCAATCAGCAATAATCTCAGGTAAGAGAGTTCAAATGTCTCCAGCACCTAGATAAGAGGGATCTGCTGGCAGCTCAGATATAACTTGCTCCAGTGTTCGGTCAGGGCAAAAGGATTCACCTAGCAACTGAATTAGTCGAGGAAAGTGGATACCCCCTTCCCCACCTTGCACCCAGTCACTGGTAATCCCATAGGGCTATCACCCAGTTCACTCCAGTAAGCAAATACTCCTCGGGTTTACGGCTGCCAAAGTCACCAGGAAATCTGAGTCTGGCTGGGGGACCTTGGGTGTTTAATTTAGGCTTGGGAAGTTCACTCAGTTCCAGCCCTGCACCTTCTGTCCCAGCTAAATTCCTCTGCAAGTCAGAGGCTGCTAGAGCTGAGTCTTGCGGGGGAAGAATTTAGGCTGGGTAAGTTCACTCAGTTCCAGCCTCATGCCTTCTGTCCCAGCTAAATTCCTCTGCAAGTCAAAGGCTGCTAGAGCTGATAAGAAACTCAGTCCTGGGCAGCAAGCAATTATGGTTTACACTCAGATGTCAATTCCAGCCTCTGCTCTCCCACTGCCTTTGTCTCAGCTATATTCCCCTGATGGCTAGATGCTAATGGTCTCTTTACTCACAACTTCCCAAATCTGTTCCACCAGTGGCTGCTGTCCGGAACCTCTGGATGCCCAGAGAGACAGGATGTGCCTATCTGGAATGGCGTCAGACAGCTCCTGTATGGATTCTTTTGAACTAAGGTTCTTCTCCTTGCTCTCGTGCCACAGAGTCAACAAGAGCAGCACCAGCCCTTTCCCCCTCCATTCCTCTCAAGGAAATGCCCAAAATTCTGGACTCCATGGATAACAAACCTCCAGACCTTGGGGTGAGAGTATGGGGGGAATCCTCAGAGTTCAGAGTTGCAGGTAGAGAATATATACAGTTTTATAGTTTTATGCCTGGCAGGAGGGTGCCATGGCATGCCAGTAGGGGAAGGAGGTCCAGTTTTTAGGGGGTCTCTCCCATGGGATAGAGTGGGAGGATGTTTCAACTCTGCTCACTTGTTTGTATGGAGTAAACTGCAACCCCTTCTTGTGGGGCAAGGGACACCTGTCTGCTTGGTGGTGGATTTTGTACCTTTTGATTGTATTTTGGGGGTTGCAGCTCACCTCAGCAAGGTTGAAGTGTGTTCTTCAAGCTTCTCTCTTGGCTCTGGTCCAAACCATCAGCTCCCTTGCTAAACTTCTGTCCTTTAAGTCTCCTTCTGGATGGGAGCCTCTGTAAAAAGCTGGCTGCAGTCCGCCATCTTGCCTCCACCCCACTCTGGTGTATCTAATAACTGAACCATTTCCTTTTTAAAAGAACTTCCCCATATCCTGGGGTAGTGCTTCTGTAATTCTGGATAATTATACCTCTCTTTGTATTAATCAAATCTGTGTAATATTTTCTTTGTTTGTTCTGTTTTCTTTCCTTTTTTTATTTTTATTTTTGCAGTTTTTTGGCTGGGGGGCCATGTTTGAACCCACCACTTCCGGTATGTGGGGCTGGTGCCCTATTCCTATGAACCACAGGTGCCACCCTATTTTCCTTTTTTTAATGGAAAAGGAAATTTCAAAATTTGGGGGGTATACAAAGGTTTTTGTTATATACATACCTGTATAATGCTCAAGTCAGGGCTTTTGGTGTGCCTATCACCAGAAGAGTGTTCACTGTACCACAAAGGTAAGTTTTTAACCCTCAGACTTATCATCCTTTCCTCTTCCTGTTTTCCAACATCCTTCACATCTCTTTGTGCTTGTGTAATACCATTGTTTAGCTCCTTATTATTACCAAGAGCACGTGGTACTTGTTTTTCCATTCCCGAGGTATTTATCATAATGGTCTTCTAGGTCCATTAAAGTTGCTGTGAAAGACATGATTTCATTCCTTAACTCTTTTGATTTTTCATCTTAACTTCATCATTGACCAAGGATTATTCAACAAAGGTTCTTTAATTGTCATTCTTTATGTAGATTTGAGAGTTCCTCTTGGAATTAATTTCTGGTTTCATTCCACTGTGATCTGAACAGACACATGGCATGATTTTGATTTTTCCTGGATTTGCTGAGACTTGTTTTATCAGCAAACATATGATCTGTCTTGGACAATGTCCTGTGTGTGATGAGAAGAATGCATATGATTCAGTTTGGGGGTAGAATGTGCTATATATGTCTTCTAGACTCCTGTTTAAGTGCCCTATTTCTTTGCTAGCTTCTGCTTTGATGATCTGTTCAGTTTTGTCAATGGAGCGTTGAAGTCCCCATCAATTATGATGTTGCTGTTTATTTCTTGGCTCAGATTTAGTTGCATTTTATTTATAAAACTGGGAGCTCCTATGTTAGGTGCAGGTATATGTGTATATATGTATATGTATATATGTGTGTGTGTATATATATATATGCTGTTATATCTTCTTGCTGAATTGCTGCCTTTATCATTATATAATGACCATCTTTGTCTTTTTTATGCATTGTTAATTTAAAGTCTCTTTTACCTGATATAAAAATAACTATTCCTACCAGGTTCCGTTCCCATGGAATATCCTTTCAACCCTTTACCTTGAGTCCTTGAGTATCTTTGTGAGTTAGACACATTTCTTGGCGACAGAAGATACTTGCTTTTTCATTCATTCAGCCAGTCTGTTTTAAAGGGGCACTAAGACAACTTACATTCAATATTAGCATTGATATGCAACATACTGTTTTGTTCATTATGTTGAATGATACCTAATTCTTTTTCTTCTCCCTTTGTCATAGTTTTATAAGAATTGTGGGCTTTAACTTTTGGATGTGTCTACATCAGTGGATATCAATTGTCCTTTTCTATGAATAATGCACTTTTAATTAAGCATTTCCTGTAGGACAAGTTTAGTGGGACAAATCCTGTCAGTGTTTGCTTGTCTAAGAAAGACTTTATTTCTCCTTCACTTATGAAACTTTATTTTGTGGGCTACTAAATTCTTGGCTGACAGTTACTCTGTTTAAGAAGACTGTAAGTGGGACCCCAGTGTCTTCTGGCCTGAAAGGCATTTGCTGGCAGCTCTGCTGTTTGTTGGATAGATTTTTCCTTGTAAATAATTTCTTGCTTTCATCTCATGGCTTGTAGGATTTTCTCCTTAACTTTGACTTTGGTCAGGAGAATGACTATATGTCTTGGTGATGACCTCTTTGCTATTATGAATCTTGTGGGTGTTTGATGTCCATCTTGTGTATGGATACATAAAATCTGTTAGTGGTGTTAGGGAAATTTTCCTCTATTATTCTCTCATATAGGTTTTCCCTGCTTATTGCTTTTTCTTATATTTTCTCAGGGATATCTATAATTCTCATGTTAGTTTGCTTTGCAAAATCCCATATTTCTCTCAGTGATTGTTCATTTTTCTTCATTCTTTTTTTCTGCATTTTTTTTTTGTTGTTGTTACTAAAGGAGTTATATTGAAATCCTTGTTTTCAAGCTCTGAAATTCTTTCTTCTGCTTGGTCTATTGTCTGTGTTAAAGTCTGTGTATTTTGAGATTTGATACATGACTCTTTCATTTCCTTAAGTTATTTATCTCTTTTTATTTTTTATTTCTTTTTTTCAGTTTCTGGCTGGGGCTGGGTTGAAACCCACCACCTCTAGCATATGAGGCCGGCACCCTATTCCTTGAGTCATAGGCACTGCCCTGTTATCTCTTTTTAATGTCATCTATTTCTTTGTGGAATTTTTAAATCATGTCCTAACTTTTTTATTTTGCAATTTTTGGCCATGGCTGGGTTTGAACACACCACCTCTGGCAAATGGGGCCAGCACCCTACTCCTTTGAGCCACAGGCATCTCCCTGTCCTGACTTTGTTGTTGTGGTTGTTTCTTTGAAATAGTTTTCTACCATCTCTTCAATTTCATTCTTTTTACTTGCCATTCCTAATCTGAATTCTAAATCTGTCATTTCAATACTTTATTTTTGGTTGGAGTTTGTTACTGAAGAACTATTGCAATCCTCTGGGGGTGTTGAGACAGGCTATTTTTTAACATTGCTAGAGTCTTTATGTTGGTGCCATCTCATCTGGGGTCACTTCTTTTGGCACAAAACAGATAGCAGATATGGTACACCTGTTCTCTTCTACTGACACCTCTGTTGCTTGATGAAAATAGGGATGGGTCTCTAGATGGTGGGCTTGGGTCCTACTGTGGAAGCCTGACCAGGAAGGCGAAGGGAAGATGCATGGCAAGCCTTTAATACTGATGCTCTGCTACATCTCCTTGCCCCCCTGTATTTGTCACCAGGCTGCTGTGGTGGGGTAGCCCTTGGTGCTAAGTGTGCACATCAGGTGTAACTGGCTGGCAGAATGGAGTGTATCTGGGGGATGGAAGAGATCTGCTGTGTGTAGCATATACATATGCAGACCTGGGAAGCCAAGGCACCAGGTGTATGGGCTGAACAAGATCCATGTAGAGTGACACAAGGCAGAGCAGGTGCTCAGGGCCTCACTGCCCCACAGGTCCAGGAGGTGCAGAGCAGGCCAGCAGGCTCACACATGGGGTGTAGCAAGATCCCCAGACATAGCAGACTCATGGGGCAGGGCATATATTCTGGATGGAGTAGTACCATGGCATGTGGTGGTCAGCTACATGGGACAGGGTGGCCTCACAGCGGGATAGGGCAAGCAAGGAAGGCAGGTTGTATGTAGGGCTTGGTGCCCCAGGTGCTCTTCCAGGATGGTGTAGGTGCCTGGCATTTAGACTGCTGAGATCCAAAGGCTGTGCCACACTGTTTTTCAGGTCTGGCTGCCATGGCAGTGGACAGTGGGCACAGAGAGCTACACACACATATATTACCCTGGCCCCATGGTAAGTGCAGTAAATCCTGGCCTGGATCACCAGGCCACAGCAATGGTGCTGAGTTTGTGGTCTCCTGTTCTACTTTGGGCTCTGTGATGGTAGTGGTAGTGCAAATGCACATCATCTGCCCATGGGATTCCCTTCTCTCTCCTTGCATGTCAGGGGCAAGGGGACAGCTATAGTCATAGATCTAATCTTGGTCAAAAGTAGCATTCTGGGGTTGAGATGTTACCATGGTGCCAGCCCTAGCAACCAGGGCCTGCCAGCTAGTCATCCCTTCTCTCCACAGTAAAGCAGCTGGTCAGGGCTTTGTATCAATCAGTCCAGGGCCTGTTGCAGTGGAAAGGCCCTCCTGCTACTCCAGTTTTAGTATCTTCAGGGAAAGTGTGGTTTGGGATTTTCCCAATTTGAGAGTGTTTTGTCACAAAAAGGTGTTGAATCTTATCAAATGCTTTTTCTGTATCAACTGAAATGATTAAATGGTTTTGTCATTGACTCTGCTAATGTGATGTACTACAGTGATTGGTTTTTGTATGTTGAACCATCCTTGCATTCTAGGGATAAACCCCATTTGGTCATGGGGTTACAACTTAGATGGATTCCATTGTAAAAGCTAGTTATATGGTAGCATTTTTAATAGCAAAGAAATCAAAACCATTTATTGATGGTGAATTTATTAAGCAATGCATGGAAATCATGGTGGGGATACTTTGCCCTGAACAAAAGGGAGATATTTCTAAAATCAGTTTGTCTCATCAGACTATAGCCAGGCAAACTGAAGAAATTAGAAAATCTGTCAAAAGAATTTTGGAGAGTAAAGCTGCTTATTTAAAATTTTATGTTTTGGTGATATATTACAGCATTGATGCTACAGATATGGCTCAACTCGCCATCTTTATTAGAGGTATTGATAATGAATATAATGTTGCTAAGAAAACACTTCTTTAGTGCCATTAAAAGACACAAATAAAAGGTTTATACAAAGCAGTAAAAAATATGTTAAAGTGATTTTCTTTGTCTATTGTCAACTTATCAGGTATACTTACTGACCATGCCCCAGTAATGGTAGGGACTTTCAAAATTAATAGAGGACAATGCAATTGCCACCCAAAACTCAGAGTTGATAATGCTTCATTGTATAGCACATCAAGAAAATTTATGTGCAAAAGCTTTAAAAATGGATAACATCATGCAAATTGTTATCAAGACTGTGAATTTCATAAGGGCCAAAGGATTGAATCATAGCCAATTCCAGAAATTTCTTAAACATATTTCCAGGAAAAAAAATAATATTTTTGTGCAATTGTGACTTCATTTTCGGTTGACATAAATATATTACCTGCTAATTTTCAAATGGGATGCATAGATATCAACTTAAAGAATAGTTTGATCATGTAAAGAGATCAAACTTGTGTAGATCCTGTCTTCCCAAAGACAAATATCTCTCACTTCACAATCATGTCTTATTCATGTCATCCCTTTTTGGCAGCACTTGCATTTGCAAGCAACTCTTCTCAAAAATGAAGCACCTTAAGAGTAAATTTAGAATCAAAATATGTGATGAGCATCTTGAGAATTCATTGAGAATTGCAAATACTTCTATTAAACCAAATATTGATGCATTAGTTTCTCAAACACAATGTTAAATATCCCACTAGTTTTATGTTGTCTACTTTTCTTTCATTTTTATAATAAAAAAATAACCTCCCCAAAGATGCTTTATTACTTAGATATGTACATTTTCTATACTAGTGTTCACAAACTTGGGACCTACTTGATGATTTTAAAGGATTTTCTGAATGGGCCACTGGATAATTAGGACTATTATGTGAGGACTTTTTGCTTATCTGTAGTGGCAGATGTCTTGAAAATTTTGCACAGACCTTTATTTTTTTGCTCATCAGCTTTCATTAGTGTTGTGTATTTCATGTGTGGCCCAAGACAACTCTTCTACTTCCAATGTGGTCCAGAGAAACCAAAAAGTTGGACACCTTTGTTTTAATAAGTAGAGCATTTCAGTTTGCACAATGAAAAATGTCTGAAGCTCTGTTGCACAACAATGGGAATATAGTTAACACTACTAAACTGTACACCTAAAAATGGTCAAGATGGTAGGTAAATTTTATGTTTTAATTTTTATCATCATTAAAAAATCCACAACCCCCAAAATCAAACAAAGAAAACAAAGCAAACCTGATTGAGAAATGGGTGCATGGAGGTCAGAGCACAAGTGGCAGTGTGTGGTTAAATAGTGCCTCTGCCATTCCTTCCCTTGGTCTCTGGGGGTCTCCCTCTTGCTGTCTCCTCCTAGGAAGAGTATAATTCTTCCTGGGCACCTCTGCTGGTATTGGTCAAAGACCTTATGAAGAATGGATGCCTTCAAGAAGGGCAAGCTTTAGAATGTAACCCTCTCTTCCCAGGAGTTTGTATCTCTGGTAAGATGAAATACACATTAAATACATTACCCCCGTCCCGCCAAGGACCACTGACTACTTATAAAGTGCTTAATGTGTGCCAGATATTAGTCCAGGTATGTTAAGTGTAGTGATTTATTTAATACTTACAACAGTTTGTGATGTTGATGCTGCTAATATCCCCATTTTGCAGATAGGAAAACACAGCCAGGTTCACAGTGTCAAAGGAGTCCCTAAAGGGTACAAACGTTCATGAATTATTTGTGGGCGTATCCAATTAGCCTACTGATTTACTCATTTTTTATTAGAAAGAAAAGCCTTCACTGGGAGTTTATACATTCAACAAATGTTTGTTGATCAACATTCTCTGGGGGATGGGGGGCATAGGGGAGCTGGTGAAAAGGAGGGAAACCCTGTGTTCACATTTATGTAAATTGGTTTAATCAGATGGTTCTCCTTTCCATCTGAATGGGAGCAGCCCAACTGAAGTAAAAACAGGCCCCATTAGTGGGAGTGCAGAGGATAATGACTGGGGGCAGAGTCAGGGTAGGGGTTGTATGTGCTCTGTGCAGTCAGTAATTGGAGGAAGAATTCAGTAGTTTCAATTAGAAATATTTGAGTCAGATTTTTGATTCCTGCACTTACTGAAAAGATACAAATACAACCAATTTCTCATCTGGTTTTAACTAGTATACCTGCACAATGGAGTGCCCTTATTAGATTTTCTCCAGAGTAAAAGGAAAATGGTTAAAGAAGGACATTGATCCAAGTAACCACCTGTTACACTGCTTCTCCCAGAGGGGTAAAACACTCCCAGAAACATGGTAGTTACATTTAGAAAGTAAAGGAATTGTGTTAGACCACTCTCAATCAGGTAGTGCCTGTTTCAGGGTGTGAATACTTACTTTGCCTCTGGGGAACAGTTTTAGTCCTGAAGTTACTCCATTCAGGGTATACAAAAATATGCTCGTTAGTAGAAGATGGAGTTACACAGATCCACAATGCAAAGTGTTAATTAATTTGGAAAACTGTCTTATGGTCTTAAGTAATAGAAATTTACTTATTCCTAGTTAGAGAATATTCAACTAATCATTTGAGTGTGCATATTCACTGTAGCTGGCAGAGTGAGAACTTCATAAACAGAAAATCCATCTGATCTAAGATGTATATATATTATTTTAAAAGTCTACGAATCCCACTTTCTGTCTTTTGATGTGAATAGCCAGATGTTACCCTTATGGAGTAACTGAAAATACTTAAAATATATGTATGGCTCATTTCATCAAATTAATGTATGTCTCAATTTAAGAAGAAACTTAAATTAAGACAAGCAATAGGACAAGACATGCAGCTAAAACACTTTAAAAAAAAAAAGTGCTGTGGATCCTAAATGTCTCAGATGTTGAAATGGAGCAGACATTCTTTAAGATGTTGGAGGCATGAACATGGAAACAATGTATAGCCCGGCCCTGCCGGTGTAATGAGAGTTTTATTTAATCCAGATTTCCAGAGGCAAATGTGATTTAACTATTTTATGAAAATGATGGTACAATTACCAGTGGTGATGAGGTATAATACGTCCCGTGTACTGAAAGTGAATATCATTAACAGAGCCTTTCCTTTTCAGAAGAGCGACTCTCATAAGTGAGCACTTAGGGCTCCCTTCTTCCCTCAGCACGCACTCTGAAGCATCATTAGCATAATGGGAAATTTGCACAAGCGTCCAGGAAAACACATTCCATTTGCGAGTGGGATTACCAGTTCGGATCTGCTGTAATATCGCACCTGGTATCTTTAAATATAATGGGGAGTTTATGTGTGCAGAGGGTGGTGATAAGTGATATGCTAAACAGTCATTCTTCCCAGATAAGAACGGATCCCTCAGGGTTTTGACTGGGTTAAAATTGGAAGCAAGCTAAGCTACATACCAACAAACAGAAAGCTTGAGGCGAGGATTGCAATGTATTCAGAGCTCAGATTTTCAGTTTTACGTGACAATTTAATGTAGGAAATGACTATCGAGACAAGAAAATTGTTTTAAAATCTGTCCCTAACAAAGCTTACATCTCTGACAATTGCGTGAATATCATTAATTTTTTCTCTTTTGCCAATGGATATGAAGGATGCACAAGGCAGGTGTTAATTGTTTCTTGCCCTGCCCCAGTCAGCAGATGAACTGTATAGTGTCTCAAGGAAATGGGGGGAGATAGTCTAGTCTAGGTACCTGAGTCTAGCACTCCTAAACATTGTGTGTATGTGTGTGTGGGGGGAGGGTGTGTGTGCATGCACGCACATGCATGTGGTGTTTATGGCTGTTCATCAGGATGACAGCTGTGAAGAATTTCACAGTAAGTGATAATTTTTTTTTCTATTTGCATAGATTATTTTCCTTGGATTCCAGTTCACGGTACCATTGATTTGCATAGGAAACACATCTTTATATAATCCCAAATCAGAATATCAATGCCTAAACATTTCGGTCTGTCTCTCTCATCTTGATATATTTGAGTCATTATTGTCCATCCTTTCACATCCAAGGCGCCAGGTCTCAGGTGGTCTATAGCAGCAGCTCTTGATGAGAATGTGGCCACAGTCTAATGTCACAATCAGCAGTGACATGACAAAGGTAATTTATTTTGAATAATGTGGTATTACGATTCATGGAGAGTGTAAGTTTTCTAAAATCACTATCTCAATGGCACTGTGGTTTGCTTTCTTGGATAGGATAGAAGGACTCAGAATTATGTAGACGTTCTTGTGGAGTTAAGCATTATCAGGGTGGATCTGTGAGGAGGTGGTGCACATCTTCCCTCCTCAGTGCCCTTCTGAAAAAATACGATGGAGAAATCTGATTTAGAAAAAGCCAGAGTGAGTGGATGTGGACCTGAGATAAGTAACAACTTTCTTTTATTGAATATGTATCTTACTAGAGACTTTATTTATGGGCTTTCAAATATGTTCAATATATCTTCAAGTTAGAATTATATCTCTTTTCCAAAAGAAATAACTACATTTTAGCTGCAACTGGGCAGAGACTTCAGTGTGGCCCTAAAGCCAGGTATAAAATGATGCTGCTTCTAAAACTTCCCTGAGGACCAAACATCAACTGATGGGCCAAGTTCAATGACGATATAGTGAATGTCTTCCAATAGAATGATGTAGCCACATAGGCGTAACAACTGGATAGTAGGCAACTTGGGAACCCCACTGCTGGCAAGTGTAAATGCAGATGTTCCTGGTAAGTGTAAGAGAAGCCACTGACAATTTGAATATTGACTATTAGGCACTTCAGAAAAGTAAAAACCTTCACTGACTCCAATTCTTATTCAATACTAAACATGGAATCTAGAAACAAAAATGGCAGGTATCTGCCCAATCCCTGCAAGGCAGTTGAGTGAGTCCTCTCCTATCACACCAGGAGATAGTAATTAACAATGTAAATTTCAATTAAACAGGACCTAGCTATTGGGCCAGGTCCTACAAAGATAACTATGCTTGTCTCTATAAGGCATTAAACCTGTGGTTACAAGCTTTATAAATAATGTTTCTTTCTTTCCTTTTTTTTTTTTTTTTTTTGCAGTTTTTGGCCGGGGCTGCGGTTTGAACCCTCTAGCATATGGGGCTGGCACCTTACTCCTTTGAGTCAGAGGTGCTGCCCAATGTTTCTTTAATATTTGCCAATATATTAAACCACCAGTGTTTTACAATTATTTATTCATACTTTTCCTTGAGTGCACACAGAGGGTATTTACACAATCCTCTGCGAAACGATTATAACACATCGGTGTTCTCATTACTATAAACAAATTGCTCATTGAAGGCTTGTCCTATACATGACATCTCAATCTGTGGAAATTCTAAGGAAAGAATGTTCATTTTCTTTTATCTTTTATTTGCTTTTCTTATGTTTGTAACCTTGGGCTGATAATGTTTTATCCTAACAACTCTTCTGCCTAAGTCCCTATTAACTACTTTACCACACATGGCTCTCAGTCATTTGGTATCAAGCAAAACTATACATTTATTATCCCATACACTATTCTAATACAAATAACGGAAGTCTGCTTTTAAAATCCATCTCTCTAATAATTATACACTGGAAAAAAGAGTCCCCCTCTGTTTAGTGTTCAATTTCCTAAGGCTCCATTAATTATTTTTATCAGAAGTAGCGAGATGTGTTATTTTTTTCTTTCTCATAGGCTATCCCATTGAGTCTTAATGAGTATCAAACACAGGAAGTTACTCTGACATTAATTTACCAACCTCTATGTATTGAAGGTCTGTGATGGGCCCAGCAATGTGTCAGTTACTGGGGATGAGTCAGTGGGAAGTCAAAGTCCTTGTTCTCATGGAGCTTCCAGTCCAGTGGACAGGTTGATATGTGACAGACAAGGAGGCAGCATGTGAGTCACTTATCTGGTGACAAGTTCCAGAAAGAGATAAAGCCGCATTAGGGAGAGAGAGGGACGAGAGAGTGGGAGAATGCTTTCAGACCAGCTGATCTGAGAAGGTTCTATTTTTCTTTGCAAAAGTGCCTTAAGGCAAGAAACCTGAATTAAGTGAGGTCACAATAAAGTGAATACCCAAATGAAGAACTTTCCAGCCTCAGGGAATGACCTATTCAAAAGTCTTAAGGCAAGAGTAAATGTGACAGTTTTAGGTGTTGCTGAAGTTGAGTGAGTGAGGAGAAAAATGGCAGGTGACCTCATCAGACAGGAGAGCAGTGGTTAATCATTTTGGGCCTTGTAGGCTGTGGAACAGAATTTGGAAGCATTAGGAAGCCAATGAGAAGCAAGAGAGAGACGCAATGCACGTCCTAACAAGAGCACTTCCTCACAGAAAAGACTGCAAGAGAAGTCGGGAAACCCCTGAGCCAGCTGGTGCGCCAGTGGATTTTCCTTATCAGATTGGATGTGAAATGTGAGAGAAAGAAAGGAATCAAGGACCAGGGCAGGCGTCCAGCCCATGCCACCGGGTTGATAGGATGCCATTTCCAAGATGAGAAATGCTGAGAGAGGACCGGGTTGGGGGTTACTAGAGTTCAGACTGGGTGTGCCATATTTGAGGTACCTTTTAGTTTCCCAGGTAGAAAACGTGAAACAGGCAGCTGCATATCCAGCTCTGCAGGAAGAGGGACACATTTCAGAGCTATTAGCTTACAGATGATACGTAACACTGTATGATTATATGAAATATCTTAAAGTATGATTTTTTTTTTTTTTTGAGACAGCGTCTCAGTTTATCACCCTTGGTAGAGTGCTGTGGCATCACAGCTCATATCAACCTCAAACTCGTGGCCTTCAGAATCCTCTTGCCTCAGCCTCCCAGTAGCTGAGATTACAGGCACCCACCGCAATGCCTGGCTACTTTTTGTTGCAGTTGTCATTGTTGTTAGCAGGCCTGGGACGGTTCCAACCAACCAGCCTCGGTGTGTGTGGCCAGCACCATAACAAGTGTACTACGGGTGCCGGGTGACATTTGGAGAAGGAAGAGCCAACAATGGACACTGAGAAAGAAGGGTCCATGAGAGTGTAGGGTCCTCAGAAACCAAGGGACAAGGAAGTCTGCACAGAGTTATCAACTATAGCAAAGGCAGGCTCAGCGCCTGTGGCTCAAGTGGCTAAGGTGCCAGCCACATACACCTAAGGTGGCGGGTTTGAATCCAGCCCGGGCCCGCTAAACAACAACGATGGCTGCAACCGAAAAAAAATAGCCAGGCGTTGTGGTGGGCGCCTGTGGTCCCAGCAACTTGGGAGGCAGAGGCAGGAGACTCACTTGAGCCCAGGAGTTGGAGGTTGCTGTGAGCTATGCCATGGCACTCTACCCAGGGGGACAGCTTGAGGCTCTATCTCAAACAACAACGACAAAAAAAACTATAGCAAAGACAGCTGGGAGGTCAGGTAGGATAAAGACAGAAAACCCAAGGGGCTGGTCTTTTCTAACCTGGTAAAGAAGGGCTGTAGCAGATAGTCGTTGAAGTGGAGTCTATGAGGATTTGCAGCAATTTGGAGGTATTTTTCAGAAATAAGAGTAAGAAATGGGGTGATAGTTGGACAAAGACATGGGATCAACTCTTTCTTACTTTCTTTCCTCTCCTGCCTCTCTCTTTTTCATTTTGACACTTGGGAAGTTTTTTCTCTTTGCTAATAACATGACACAGTTGGGGGAACATTTTGACCACGTAGGAGTCAAGTACATGGGTCAGGCGAGGGGGTCAGCATTAGACTAGAGCAGGGACACTGCATTCTTTGGAACAGGAGGAAGGCACCAGTGCAGCTGGGGACAGGTCAAATGACTATCCTGTGTATGATTACTTTTATTTTCTTGCTAAAGCCTATAAACAACAGAAACTTAACATCTACCAGGCTACAGATTTGAAACAAGATGTCCCAAGGCTACACTCCCTCTGAAACCTGTGGGGGACCCTTCCTTCCCTCTTCAGAGCTTCTGCTTTGCCAGCAATCCTTGCCATTCCTTGGCTCTGTTATCCCATGATGTCTTCTGTGTGTCTCTCTTTCGTAAGAACAACAGTCATAGCGGATTGGGGCCTCCCCTTCTGTAGGACCTCACCCACAAATCCTCAGTGAAAACCCTGTATAGCTGGGCAGTGTGCTGAATTCTTCACAGTGATGAATATACAGGCATTAATTTCCTAATCTTGCCACAACTGCCAAGTTCTCTCCTCTTAGAAAGGAATTCCGACAATGTCAACCACTAAAATTCAGATTTATACAAATGTGGGAGGGTAGGAGTAAAAAAATCAAGGGGAACATGTGGGCTTTGGGGAGTGAGTTTATGCTGAGGGAGAGAGTAAGACCCGGTGTGTTGTCTTGGCAGAAGCTGTGAGCAGTAGCTGGGAGAAGTGGCTCTGGGTGCAGTCAGCAGCTGTCATATAAACCTGTGTTGACCCAGCTGCTCTGAGGGCACACACACACACACACACACACACACACACACGTGTTGTGTACGAATCGTAAAGAACAGCTTGAGCAAGTAGCAGTGTGCAGGGAGGGAGGGAGGGCCTCCCAAATGGCCTCACACAGACAGGAGAGAGTCCTTATTTTGTTTTCCATTTTGCAGTGGGGGATGGGTGGTCACTGGGACCAGGATCACAAGTAGCACCAAGTCTTTGTGGCAGCCCAGGTGAGCAATGAGGCGTGATCAGGCACCACCGTGGTCAGCAGGGGAGAATAGTGATGAGGGCAGCTGGGGACAAATGCAGGGAGCCCTGAGACGAGGCCCTGTGAGGAGCACTTAAGAAATTGTAACCCCGTTAAACCTTACACCCCGTCAACTAGGTGCTGTTATCGCCTTCCTCAGCGCACGAGGAGACCAAGGCCCCTCTCCAGGCTAAGTCAGTCGCAAAGGTCCCCTAGCTAGTGGGGAGCAAGGCTGGGTTCAAAGCCAGGCAGTTTGGCTCTGTAGTCCATGCTTCCAGCCACAGTGTCTACCCAGTTGTCAAGTAGGAACCTCCGGCCTGTAGGTTCATGTGGTCGTTTGATAAATATTTCTTAAAATGCTGTGCGAACCAGTATTCGTGGTGCTGGAAATAAAATAGTGAACAGATGAGATCTCTGCCTGAATAAAGGCAGGGACACAGACTAATAGAAAACAGTAACAACCGAGCAATGACATTCAGAGCTGTGCTGTGCAACATGATGGCCGGTGTGATTGAGGATCTGATTTTCTAGTTAAATTTATTTTAATTTAAATACATCTATGTTTAAATTTAAACACGATACTCAATCTGATTACTGAGGAAGTTTCAAATGTCTGCCAGAGTGCTCTGCAGAGGATGTGGGGGCAGCCTGGGCCTCCCGGAGATGCCCCCACAGAGCAAAGGGGCTGGAGAAGCAGGAATTGGGGCTGACGTCTTGAAGTTGTGGGCACCGTGTGTGAGACTCTGGTGAGGCCCTAAAATATCTGGGTTTTACGATCTGGCTTATATTAAATACTCAGTGGGTGTGTATTGGATTAAAAGTACTGACAGTAACATAGTTTCTTCCGAGAACGGAAGGCAAATTCTCATGTCAAAGTTATCCGACTTGTGATTCATCCCATTTGGGAACGTTTTGGTAATGACTTCCTGAACATGGTCAACATTAGTCCCCAGTTTGGGAATACTGCTAACAGCCACACTGGGCTGACAGGCCAACAGCCAGAGCCTGAGAGGGCCTTTATGAGAACAGACCTGCTTCAACAGCAAGGGATAAGAGCAAAATCACTCGCTATTGATCAGGGGTGGAGGTGATGCCTGAGTTGAGTACTAGTTTATCGCAAGCTTTCAGTAGCATGGAAATGGGCATTTCCCCCTCTCAGTTGAAGGCAGCATGGTGTGGAAGTGCAAGAATGCAGCCCCAGAGATCAGGACTGTGGTGTTTAGAGACTCAGCCAATCTCCTGTGTGACCTTGGGCAAACCACTTGTTTTGGGGCCTCCAGTGCTGTTGGGATAAACTTGTCTTCTAGCTCCTTAAAATCATGAGATGCGTTCTGCCTGCATTGGCTGGCTGTGTGACAAGGGCTTGGTGAACACTATATGTCTCATATATGTTTTACCACTTTCCTCTTTGGTCTATCAGATTGCCACATAAACCATGCCTGTCTGAAGTCTATTTGTTCTAGACAATTAACATCTTATTTGGACAAATCTTTTCAATCCAACGGCAGAAATTAATCACTAAAATTTCATAATTGTTGTAAAGTGGGTTTAGTTCTATGCCCTCACAGTAGGTAGCAGGTTAAATACATTGTAAACAGTCTCTGGTATGCAACCAAAATATTTACCTAAGATCTTAGGAGGTAAGTGGATAGACCAGAGTCTAATTACCAGCAAGAGGGACTGGAGTCTCCAAATTAAACAACAACTTTATAAATTGTACAGGACACTTAGATGTGACAATAAAAGGTAAAGGTCAATGAACTTAGGAGTGTTTTAGTATGAATTTATTTCTCCTCAATGATAATGTTTTTATATTAGAGGAAAGTTTGAGAAAGCAGATATTTTCTAAGCAGTTAAGTTTTTAGAATCTAGTGACAGCTCTCTGATTTGGAATTGCACATTTTACAGACTTTCTGGGGGGTGTGTGTGAAAATTTTCAGGTACACAGATGAAATGCTTTGTGTTTCATAGTACTGCCTTATGACCTACATCCTACAAAGTGGGTTTAGATGCTTTCCACAGGGGAAAAAAAAGAAATATGTAAAGAATATATAAAGCAAAACCATACCTATTATCCTTATGTATTTTAGCACCAAGTGCTAAGGAACTTAGGTCAAGAGCTGCAAGAATCATGTCCAAATCCCAGCACAAAATTAAATCTGAATTAAAAGTTGGGAAGAAAGATGAAACAAAACAGAAAACCTGGCTCTGAGAAGTAAAATGCAGAATGCAATTTCTTCTAGAAAGATCCTTATAATCTGTCTGGAAAGGATAAGGTGACCAGACAAAGGGAAAAGAGAAGATTTTCCATGTTAAAAATGTATTCTTCTTAAAATAATAAAAATACTTGAAAATTAATACCATTTAATCTTTCAACAAATATGTGTTCTACACAGGATAAGTGCCAGAAACTGTACTAGTTGTTTGGCCCAGTTATAGGTGTTGGATGTTTTGAAAGACATACAGCAGACAATATAAATGGACCAAATAAATCTGTAAGATTGTATTAATTGATTTATGAATATCTACAATAGCATGTATAGAATTCCTTGCATTTTTTCAAATAGTGGTAGCTCAAGATTATGGCTCAAAATACAGCATTCTCTTGCATTCAAGAGACCGATTGTCTAGCTGGGGGAGCAAAATACTAAGTAATCCAAGACAACATAGAGGGAAATGTGACATTCTTGTACAATTCATAGTTCTCATATTCCATGGCGTTCAAGGCTCATTGTGTGATTGAACTTGGTAGGAGAAGCATTAGGAAAGAAGCAGATGGCGAGAGAAGTGGAGAACGTAGATACCAGGTAATATAAGGACCATCCAGGGATTTTCTCTTTCTGGAGGCTGTGAGATGTCCCTGAGGGGGAGGGGCAGTTCAGGGAGAGATTAGAGACCCAGAAAGAAATCACTCTATGAAAATTAACTAACCATCAAAATTTCTGCAGAAAAAGGAAGCTAGAGAAGCCATCCATCTATCTGTATGAGCAAGGTTGGCAAACGTGATTGTGTGACAGGGCCTTCGGTGACTGTGGGGACACTGTCCGGTAGAGTTGCATTTCCCAGCACTGGGGGACAAGGTTTTCTCATGTGTCAGATTTTCTTTAAGTTTTGTTCCCCTCTCATACTGATTAAGCATTCAGTCATTTTCTTTCAAGTAAATAAATGCCATACTCTCTCTTTTTTTCCCTCAAAAGATCTCCAGTTATTTCTCGCTTATACTTGTTACTTTTCTTCATATTCATTAGAGCAACACCAACTGCTTTGAAGACCTTTAAGCCCCCATGAGAAATGATAATGAGTTTTATACTCACTGAGGTAAACATTCTGGTGCATCTTTTTGCCATCATCATAAAGGCAGGTTTCTAAATATTAGATAGGGTCTTTATTTGTAAAGCTTCGGTGAAGTATCTAAAATTACACTCAAAATGCTAAGCATCCCAGAGTGAGTTAAAGGAATTCCATTTTCCAAGAGTGCACAACTTAAAATCATCACTGAAATAATTCAGATGACCATTAGCTCATCTTTATAATATTACTGTATAATTTCAACTACTCCACATTATCAGAAAAAAAACTATATTTTGCAATGTGGTATCCAGAGCTATACATTGTATCATGGTTTCAACATTCTTCATTGACAGCTGACATCAGAACCACTCAACAGATTTTGTCAAATGATTATATTTAAAGCCCATTTTACAATATTTTGCCAAGTTTCTCTCTTTCATGAAATATCTATATTCACAACTTTTCTTTGCCAGATGTACGTAGTATCAGCTTACATATTTCTGTTCTGATCTCACTTTATCATAGATTTATAATCTTATCTTTAAGTATATTTTTATAATGTCTCTATCTTTGTTGAAATATAGAATAACAATCTTTAACAAACATAAAAAGGACCTATTGGTAGATTACTTAAGAATATGTGCATTACATGGTAAATGTACTTAATTTTTTCTTTGGGTAGGAAGAGGTGACCCTTACTTTAAGGGTTCACTCTCCTAAACCTGCATCCTAGCATTCCAAAACATTCACTGAAGTTCAAAAATTGGGAACAGTTCTCAAGACTGCAGTCCAGAGTCTCAGGCTATAAGGAAACCTACCCTGAATATCTCTTCTAGCAATACTGCTTAAAGCTGAAAATGATAAAATTGGTGATGATATTTAGAGATGGATATCATATTTGCTGTATATGAAATAATACAGGCAGTATGTATTATGTGTATTTATAAATATATGTGCATGTATACATATATATATCATCAGCTTTCTTATAACAACACTGAGAAAGGAAAGAGAAGAGTCAGGAAAGAGAAGAGAAAAAAAGGGAAATAAAAAGAGAAAGAATCTATGGTGCAGTAGTGACAACTTTTAGGAACACCAACGAGAGAACAAGGACAAGTCATGGTATTTACAGAGAAGAAAGCTGGGGACAAAAAGAAAAGGCAGAGCTCTATGTTTTTGAAAAGGAAGGTGTTTATGAAGAGACCATCTACCTTCAATGTTTTTGAAGGTATCATCATAAGAATGGCCAGGAAATGACAAGATAGACAAGCAGATCAAAACAAAATAGAAACACCAAAGCCAAGTCCTTCAGGACCTCAATCCCTCCCAAGATTCCACTCTCAGGCATCCCAGACTCCAGAGGAAGCGTACTCTTATTTTTTATCAGTGTTCTTGCTGGAGACAAAATAGGCAGTAAAATAGCATTTAAACAAACAAAAAAAATCAAATAGATATTGAAAAATAAGTGCAAAAGGAAGGACTGTAAACAGGAGAATGGCAGTTTGAGTTATTTTAACATAGGTGGGGAATAGCCAAGTAGAAGCACATGTTAGAGACTTTATGTCTTATGAAGCATGTAGGCAATTAGCAGGGTGTCTATGTACTGATACCCATCACCAAGCTATGCTGAGACAAAAGTAAAAGCAAACTTAGATTGATGTACTTCAGATACTGTTTACTACTTATTCATCAACAGCACTCAGGGATTTTGCTTACTCGCAATGTTTTACTCACTCTCTATCCATTATTGTTTTGCTCCTTCTTTGAAGATTTTTGTAACTTTGGCAGACTTCTTGTTCTATCAGCTTTCTTCAATATCCTTTGACTTCCATTTGGAAAGCATGGTTTATTATCACACTGCTATTACCTTCATCTTTTCTCTTGCTCTCATTTCCATCTCTCGAATTCTTTCAATTGTGTTTTTATTGCATAATTGTCAGCACTTCTATAATTAGTTTTATAAGCATAAGCAAATCTCTTATGTGTTTTATATGTAGATTGAGTCTGAAAAATGAAAATCAATAGTGCTTACATTATTATTGATATGGATATATATATTCTTCTTTTGCTTAATAAAATACTATTATGAAGATTAAAGAGAAAAATAAAATTATTTCTAAAGGGGAAAGAAAAGGAAAATCTTGACTGATTAGGGTTATTTTAGGCCAATTACCTTATATAATACCAAGACTAAAAAGGGTAGTCATTAAGATTCTTTTCAGAATCCATGTCATACATCTTAAACTTTTAAAAAGAGGTCTATCCATCACATGCTACATTAGAGCACCACAAGTTTATAGTAATGATTCTCAGGAAGACATGGGTATTTTTAATTGCCATCATGCTTATTTTAAAAAGCAGAATAGTTTATGACCTATGTTTATTTTCCAGAGAATGGATTTAGTGCTTCTAATTGAGACAGTATATAACTAGACTTGATATATTGTAGGTTATAAAAACTGCAACAGAATGATATTAAAGCATATTAATGTGGCTTTTTAAAACAATAGTTTTCTAAGCACCATATTGGGAATGAAATAATGGCTAGAGTTCAGCTTTAGCCGTGCTTACTTCCAAATAGTCACCAGAGAATAGAGGGCAAAGTCTCTGACTGTAAACAGAAGAGGGGGAGAAGGCTTCTCCTTTGTGTCTGGGACTTCAGGCTCCGCTAAGATTATCCTTCAAAGTCATTGCTTCTTTGCTTTTTTTTTTTTTTTATTGAGTGTAAACTAGTGTATGCAAAAATACAGTTCTCTCTCTTCTTCTTTTGTCTTTTTATAGGTTTGAATGAATGTATCTTAATGGCCTCTGCTTGCCGGCCTCACTCATGGGGCCACTTTTGAGCAAAGCTGATCACTGTCCCACAGAGCTAGATGCAGCTGATTGGATAAAGGGTGGGTGCTAATACCTATGACAAGTGGAATCTTGAGTTCTAACTAGATAAATTGCTAACTTATGAAAAAATATTTTTTGGGGGAGGGCATATTGGAAAACTCATCAAATTTATGGGAAGTTTGGACAATTGTTTTCAGAAAAGCAAATATGGGGGTAGCAGTGGACACTGCCTTGGACAAGTCTCAAGGACAGTCTGTTTATGACACCACTGCTCAAGCTACTGGCTTCTGACCTACACACCACCATTGTGAATGGTCTCTGACTAGGCCTGGAGTTTATGACACTCTCTTGATAGGAATATCACGTGGAAGCACCAGTTATCAGAGCCTTGGTTTTATGCCCATTCTTTAAAACAAGGAACAAAGTGAAGAAATTTCCGGTTCCCTGTGGCTGCTACCAAAAGCACACACAAAGGGGAAAGTCTAAACAAACGGGAAGGAGGTTCAGAAGCAGGCCAGCCAAAAATGGCAAAGCTCTGCAATACTCACCCCAAGGGCAGCCCCACACTAGGTTGGCTGGAAGCCCATAAGATGGTCTGGAACAAGTGCTCTGCCCAACAGGCATAACAACTACAACAAAAAGCAATCAGACTTTTCGCTCCAAAAGTTGAAATATGATGCATGCAGAGAGGGTCAGTAGTTTATTTGTGGTTCTCCAAGCAGAATAGTACACAAAGAATAGGCAATCAGGAAAAACCACAAGATAGGAGGAGGTGTGACCAAGCAGAAAGCAACAATTAGGTGGGGCTACGACGAGAAGTTAGTCAGTCCTAGCAAGACAGGGAAGAGTTCATTCAATCACCATGAGCACAAAACTAGAGGAGGAGGTATTGGAAATTGTATGTGGAAGAAAAGCAAGATAGACTAGTTTCTAGAACCGTTAGTGTTGTGAATGGCTTCTCCATTCTTAGCCTTCCATGTAACGTGGCTATTTCGATATCATTTATTTCCTGTGTTTTCCTAAAATGATCTCTTTGATTTAATTAGGTTAAAAGCTAAACTTTTTAACAGACAGCCTGAAAAATAGAGTCACTTACAAAAGATAGACATCTGTATCTAGCATACATGTTAATAGAGTCCAGGGCAGACAGGTGGGCTTTACTGTACAGAGTGGAAGCATCCTTGCCAACTTTGACATGAGGCTTGCAGTGTTTTTCTAGTAATTTCCATTCCATTCAGGAGAAAGAAAAAGGAAGAACAAGTCCAAAACAAGCATATTTTTTAAAGAAAATTTCCCACTCAATTTTATTCACATCACAATTGTGAGAACTTAGTTCCATGGCCACATGTACTCACAAGGGAGGTTGGGAGGATTATCGCTCGGTGGGCAGCCCTGTGCCTGGGAAGAAGAGAATGCTCATGAAGTGGTGGGAGAATTTCTGAGATAAGTTGAGCATGTCTCTGGCCCTAATGAGGCTTACTTTTTTAGAAAGCTATCTTTGATGCATAAACAGTGTTGAGGAGAAAACAATTATTTCATAGACAAATGCAAATGCATCCTACTAAGGGGATCAATATATGATGCTGTACTTATTACTTCTTTTACTACCCCATTTCCCAAGTCCTATCTGAATGATTCAATCTACACAACAGAGTTTTAACCAAAAAAGTGGTGGTTTCTGTGGTGCCTCACTGGGCCCTCCCTCTCAAGGCCCAGCCTCCAGCTCCAGGGAATATCAAGTGCTAAGGTCCCTCACTGGGCATAGCCCTTCTTTTCGAGCAACTGCCTGGCCCAAGCTCCCATCCTCTCATCTCTATCAGGGGCCTGTGACAGCCAAAGACAAGGGGCAACTCTGAGGGTCCTTCTTAAGTCCAGACATGTCTACGGGATTGATTGGCTGAGACTTCAGTTGCAGCCACTCTGTGAGTGGGCTCTTCCTTGGTGGCAGTCCTGGTTTTCCTCATCGTCTTCTGAAGACATTGCCTAACAATGCTTTTGCATACAAATCACTATATCAGAGTCTCTTTTCAAGGAATCCAGACTGAGACATGTGTGTTATGGAAAAGATTTTATGAGAATTTGATCAGTTATGAGTGAACTAGAATCAAATTTCAACATGATTACAGTAATCTAGTTGCAATTGTTAGACATATTTTTAAAACTTGCCCTAGGCTAGAATTCCATTCAAAGTCAGGCATTAAGGACGAAATGTGGGAGGTTGTCTGATTTTATGGTTATAAAATTCAAAAGCTTTGTCATCATAAATACAGGAGTGTTTACTCTCAAATATCTTGGCACGAATTCTTGAAGCAGTGTGGTATTCTTTATTCTACACTATGAAATAAATTATTGCCAACAGGAGATGTGTTAAGCCTCAATTAACAAAGGGGAGGTACTTGTGTTTCATTAAATATGCAGGAAAAAAGCCCAGAAACCGTTCTGAATGGTGCTGAAAAGTCGAATGACAATGGAGAACCAAAGAATGGGGTGAAAAAATCACTTGGGAAAAATATTCTCTGGCTTTTAGTTCCATGATGAATTCATCAGAATGAGTAGTATGTTATACTAACCAGAGGACCATCTGAAAATTTTCCTTGACACTCTTTTACATAAAAGAAAGAATGAATGAAGATTTGGTAGAAAACAGTAATACATACATTCAAAGTAAAGATCTCATGTTTGAGATCTACATAAGTTTATCTCTCAGATATATATCAAAAGGCAGTTTTAATCAGGAAACATCTATATTACATAATATTAAGTATTTCTATATTGTATCTATTGTGAAAAATTAAATTCAGATCTTACATTGCTTTTTTATTTCTCCTAGAGATGTCATGAGAAAATAATCTTTCAGCATTAAAAAAAATTATCCATCTGCTAGTCAGATGTTCAATATTATTTACTCTCAGCCCAGTAAACAGATGTTTATTATATGTAGCTACCAAATTGTGCCATTTCAGGGGGAAAAGATGCCAAATAGTGAGTACAAGCTATGACTACATATTTGTTAACTAGTAATTAATGCTAAATTCTGGCAGTCCAAGAATGGTATAAAAATGAAAGACATTACAGATCATTACGGCTCTGGGTTGCGTTTCATTTGCAGCTAACACATCTGGGCAATTCTGTTCAGATAGGTTTTGTTACTTTCTTCTCTTTGTTGTTTGTTGTTAATACGAGGAACATCCCTCACAAGCAGAAACAATACAAATGCAAGTCAATCTAGATGGTTCCTAAAATATTGGTTAGGGAGTTCAAAGTTCTACAATATTCTGACTCTAAAACTCATACTTTGCTGTGACTAAAGTGTAGAGAATGCATGTGATGGCTGTTGGTTTTGTCAGATAGACACTCCTCTTATTTGAATGACCTGCGATTATAAATTCCTTGCCTCTGTGAACTGGGCATGCTCCTTTTTTTCTTCCTTAGAGGAACTTTTGAATACTCTTTGGGCCAGCACTCTTCATGTTTTCACAACTTTTAAGTCTGAAATTTCCTTGTCCTAAATTAAAGAATTTCTAAGAAAGGCCACAAGGGCCCTGTTATAGCTTTGAATCTGACTTTGATAAGAAAATGTTAAAATCCCGTGAGGGGAGTAATATTGTTGATGTTGTTTTCCACATGAAAACACACTGGTCATGGGAAATGGGGAAGAGTAATTTGCTAGACTTCATGCTATTAGTAAAAAGTAGAGCTATGCAATCAGGACACCCAACTCTTTCTGACCCTGCTCTGAGCCA
This sequence comes from Otolemur crassicaudatus, assembly GCA_963574585.1. Taxonomy (NCBI): domain Eukaryota; kingdom Metazoa; phylum Chordata; class Mammalia; order Primates; family Galagidae; genus Otolemur; species Otolemur crassicaudatus. The sequence goes on along the minus strand of CAUYQS010008057.1, from coordinate 13,946 downwards.
TCCCTTGAAACCTGCATGAGGTTGCAAGTGTCACAGAAAGGGAATTCTGTAGCTTTTTAGTGCCCGCCCTTCTTCATCTCTATCTACTCCTTTACTGACACCTGACTTTGACCTTAAAATTAGTTGTCCTGTATTTCTAGCCTTCTTGTCTGACTTGCTGCCATGTTTTAGAGTTCACTGCATCTAAATTGAACTCTAGCTTTCTCTTGGGGCTCAATTATTCTTCCCTCAGGGAAGCTCTGACTGTTTCAGTCTGGAATGTCTAGCCCCTATCATCCTGTTGGCCTGGCCCAATCAGGTCAAGTATCAACCTTGTTAAAATACCCTGTAATCTCACACAGGCCTGGGGAAATCAAGTGAAGGGTTCTCATAGATGATAATATTCCTTCCCTTTGTCAATTCAGCATCTCTTAGAAAAGCGACTGAGCCAAAGTTTATAATGCCTTCCCTGACTTGCCAAGAAATGGAGAGTCAGATGAGGGTAAATAAACCAGAAGCTACCTTTGCTATAAGAACCTAAACCAAGAGTATTCTGGCTTCTTTGTAGATCATGGTTTTTAAAGGTCTACATCCAGACTTAGCCTCAAGACCATAAACAAACTTACCTGTTGAGCATGAGTTTGAAAGTTTCCTTCTTAATTTATGTAGCTACACGCTAGTGATAGTTGTCCCTTGACAGGTGAAGACAAAGCCAGTGTCATTGTGTTTAGGCTATAAATGTCATTGTGCCCTTAGAAATTAGGTAGAAGAGTCTGTATTATTGCTCATGCTCTGTGTTAGCATTTGATCTGGTACCATAGTAAGCCCAATGTGATTATTTTTTTACCATCTGTGTTCAGTGGATATCATGATAATTGGAAATAAAGGTCTCAATTTCTTGTGGTGTAACTTAAAATGGACAATAAAAATAGCTAAAGCTTTTGAATGGATGATACCAAAAATAAACCAGAAGTATTGTTTTTATAAAAGGATCAGAAATTGAGTAAATTAATCTGAGCCACATCAGTGAGTTAATGAAAAGGTTGAGAACAGACTTTTTGTTTTTTGACATCTGGTCCCGTTCTTAGACTCTTAGTCCACTGTCTCACTGTGTGTTCCTGGAAAAATCACTTCCCACCTATTCATTTTATGGGAAAATTACATTGAGCCCGTCTTACAAATGTACAAAGGGAAATCTAAAAATTCCCTGAGGGCTGGGCCCAGGTCTGTTTTCACTTGCTTATACATGCATGCTTCCTCTCATAATTGAAGGGGACATTCCTAATGACTTACTATCTGTGCATGTTTCAAAAGACCCATCCATGGCAAAGTCCTTTTCTTCTTAACCCACATAGCTTTTATGGACTCTCATCCATCGTATAAGTTCTAAGGATCCTGATGAAAAAGATTCTGACAGCTATTCTCCTGATACAAAGTGCTTCAGATTTCTGCCCTTTGTCTTTTCAAAAATGTCTATTTCCTCTTCAATTCTGAGTATTTCTGTAAGAAAGATTCCAAGGCTTGTTTAACACTTAATCTATCTGTTCATGGGTGGTCATGGCAGGCAGGGCCTACTGGGAGCAGTGGGGGAAGGCTTGGAGAGGAGAGCCCAAAAGAAAGGGGGCAGCCTTGACCTCCCAATGTCAACGTGTACTGTGGTTTTATTTCCTGTCTTTGATTTTTCTGCTTTGAAACTGCTGCCTCTGAGTACTAACTTCAAGTTCAGTGTAGGTGAAGAAAGGGAAATTTTGGTCTGATCTCCGTGAATACATCAGAATGACATGGCCAGCAAGTTGCTGATGTCATACACTCAGACTCATGGTGGTTTCTGAGAGGGGCAGAAGAGAAACCCCTGAGTCTACTATCAGTTCCATAGTGATGAGACTGGTAATCCAGATCAACTTCCCTTTCAGTTCCTCTGTACGTTAGAACTATTCACAGGAGTATGGTAAAGTCAATGTTTGTCTCTATCACTGGGTTTGAGAGTTGAGATGAGATGGTGAGAAAAAGGCTGAGGAAGTTGAATTCTAGAGTCCCCACTGCCACTCAAACCATAACAATCTTGATCTGTTGGGGACTTACCTCATTATTTTACTGGGGAAAAAACACTGCCCTAAGTTCTTCCTTTAGATTCTTATAGATAAGAACAACTTCATTTTTAAGGAGAAATTCCAACATTGCTAAAATAACTGAGAACACACACACACACACAGTCACTCTACTTTTATATTTTCCGGTCACAGTAGAATTCTTGATCAGAATATGTTGCAAAGAAAAGAGCTCTGTGTCCCCTGATGTTGTCATTGTGACTTGTTTCAGTAAAGTATCATCAAAAATGTGGTCTGCCAAAATTAAAACTAATGGGACCAATTACAGCATGCCTAAAGCATCTTTCAGATTCTTCTAAAAATGATATGCCAAGAGAAGCACAGATAAGCTATTAGAAATGAAGAGCAAACAAGAAACTAAAGCAGGGATTTTCAACCGGTGTGCACTGAAAATTTTTAAAGATTATTAATTAGACTATTTTCAAAAGAAATTCAAAGCACAGTAAATAGATCTTTTCTCTCTCTCTCTTTCTTTTAAATTAGGTTTCCACTTTTTGCCTTCACAGAATTAAAAAGGCTTAAAATTTAACAACAATAACAATGTTTAAGGTAAGGACTAGAAACAAAAATTTCATAAAGAATGAACGAAGATAAATACATTCAGAAAAGAAACCAGACAATTGCTGCAATCAGCATTAAGCAATAATAATAATAGTAATGCAAAGAAAGTAACATTCACATTGTCAAATAAGAGTATGTCCATCATAGAATGCTTTGACTTTGAGGTGTGGAGTCATCAATCAACTTCTTATTATTTATTTTCCAAAGTCTCAAAAAAATAGACAACTAATATTTATAAATAAAAATAAAAGATAATTTCAAAAAACAGATCATGCCAAATCTTATAGACAATAGAAAAAGAAGAAATACTTCAAAATCATTCTGCTTAATCTGTATACACCTGATATTAAAATTGGAAAAAATATATTATTATAAAAGGGAAATTACCGACATAATTCACTTTTCAATGAGGATGTAGTATCCTGTATCCTAAACAACATATTAACAAGTTGAAGTAAAAATTAATATTTAAGTAATGTACTTTAATCAAAATTGAATCCAATTTATGTGAGAATTAGTCACTATTTTCTTTTGTTCTTTTCTTGTCCTTACCTTCACCCCCTCCCTCTTTCTCTGTCTGCTCTCCCCTTCCCCCATGCCCCACCATGTCATTAATTGTCAAAAAGTGATTCAAGATGGATAATGGACTTAAATTTAAGGCATGAAATGATAAAAATCCTCAAAGAAAGACTAGGAAAAGCACTGGAAGATATTGGCCTGGGAAAAGACTTTATGAAGAAGACCGCCATGGCAATAGCAACAACCACAACGATAAACAAATGGGATTTAATTAAATTGAAAAGCTTCTATACAGGCAAGGAGACAAGAGCCAAAGCAAATAGACAACCTACCCAATGGGAAAGGATATTTGCATAATTAAATCAGACAAAAGTTTAATAACTAGGATCTATACAGAACTTCAATTAATCCACAAGAAAAAAACCAACAATCCCATACATCAATGGGGAAGAGAGATGAACAGAACCTTCTCTAAAGAAGATAGATGAGTGGCTAGCAAATACATGAAAAAATACTCATCATCCCTAAATATTAGAGAAATGCAAATTAAAACAACCTGAGATATCATCTAACCCCAGTGAGAATGGCCTATATCACAAAATCTCAAAACTGCAGATGCTGGCGCGGATGTGGAGAGAAAGGAACACTTTGACACTGCTGGTGGGACTGCAAACTAACACAACCTTTTTGGAAGGAAGTATGGAAAAACCTCAAAGAATTCAACCTAGACCTCCCTTTTGATCCTGCAATCCCATTACTGGGCATTTATCCAGAAGGAAAAAAACCCTTTTATTAAAAAGATACGTGTACTAGGCTGTTTATTGCAGCCCAATTTACAATCACTAAAATGTGGAAACAGCCTAAATCCCCTTTAACCCAGGAATGGATTGGCAAGCTGTGGTATATGTATACCATGGAATCTTATTCATCTAAAAAAAATGGAGATTTTGCAGCATTTGTATTAACCTGGATGGAGGTGAAACACATTATCCTTAGTGAAACATCACAGGAATGGAGAAGCATGAAACCTATGGATTCAACTTTGATATGAGGACAATCTCTTTATTATTTTTTTTATCAATGTAATTCAAGTATGTTGCAGAAGTTAGACATTCAAGTGTACTGTGTGATTAAAAAAAAAAAGTTGAAAAACAGTGAACTAATATGCTCATATATCACTTTAAAAGGCAACACATGGTCACCTGGAAGGCATGCAAAGTAAATGGTGAGATAAATGACTGTGAGCATGGGTGGCCCCTGTAGCTCAGTGAGTAGGGTGCCAGCCACATACACCAAGGCTTGTGGGTTCCAATTCGGCCCAGGTCAGCTAAACAACAACGACAAGTGCAACAACAACAACAACAACAACAAAAAATAGCTGGGCATTGTGGTGGGCACCTGTAGTTAGTCCCAGCTACTTGGGAGGCTGAGGCAAGAGAATTGCTTAAGCCCAAGAGTTGGAGGTTTCTGTGAGCTGTGACACAATGGCACTCTACCCAGGGTGACAGCTTGAGACCCTCTCTCAAAAAAAAAAAAGAAAAAAAAAGAAAAAAAAAGACTGTGAGCATGAATGACTGAGAAGTAACTGTCTTCAGTGCCCTAATGAGAACTCTTTCATTCCTGGTCCCACTATTCCATTATTCTTGGGCTATTTCCAGGTTTTGTGGGATTCATCAGAAGCAGCATCACTATTAAAAACTCACTAACATTGACAGTACTCAAAAAAATAAAGCTTCTAGTTGATACATGGTACTGTGCAAAAGCCAAAGCTAGTTTGTGTGATATTTCATAGACAGAGCAAAAACTGGACTGATTTATTATTTTGGCTTGGAGAGGAAACTTTTCATAATAAATCAATTGATTTGCTTTCTCATGCTCTGCTTCAGAATGAGCGATCTGTTTAATTTAAAATAAATGATGGGGCGCCTACAGCTCAAGCGACTAAGACACCAGCCACATACACCAGAGCTGGCAGGTTCCAATCTGGCCTGGGCCTGCCAAACAATGACCACTACAACCAAAAAATCTGGGCATTGTGGTGGGTGCCTGTAGTCCCAGCTACTCGGGAAACTGAGGCAAGAAAATCACTTAAGCCCAGGAGTTGGCAGTTGCTGTGAGTTGTGACGCTATGGCACTCTACCCAGGGCAATAGCTTGAGGCTGTGTCTCAAAAAAACAAACAGTGAAGAGGATATCAAGGTGACAAACAAGGAAAACAAGAGAAGTAGAAAGAAGTATTTTGGTCATTGGTCATTACTTTTGTGTGTGTTCTGATTGAATATGTTGATTGAGAATATTTTGCTAACACCTGTGCACTATCTCATACTTCTTGCTGAAATCTAGGAAGATATATTAATACAAGACCATGGACTAGGGTCCCATTAACTATTGTGTTTGTGAATGGATAACGTGGACAGAGACAGCCAACAGTGGTTTACATGGCAGTTGTGGATGGAATCACTGGAGCTTGAGCTTAGCCTTCAGGAGCTGTGCAGCTTCCTGCAGCTGAATATAAAGTGGTCTTCTTGCTTGAACAGAAGCTGAAAAGATTTCTCAGGAGGCAAAGAAACACTCAAATCTTATGGTACTTCTCATATGATGTGTTTTGTGACAATTATTGTGAACAAGTCTGTCTGTCTGAGTGCTACTCTTATTATAAGATAGTGGTTAAAGGCACAGATTTGGGGGTCTGGTGGAGGTAAGGTCAAACTTCACCTTTGCCACATAGCATTTGTTGAATCTTTGGTGAAATGCTAGATTCTCAAAATGTCTAGCTTCTCATCTATTCAGTTGAATGATAATCTCCCTGAGAATTAAAGGAGATAATGCAGGTAAAATGCTCCACCAGGGTCTTCTAAAACCTCCAAAGAACAGTCAATGCTTGCAGGAGACTCCTACCCTCTCCTACACACCCTTTATCATCACTCTGTCCCATCCAGCTTTGCTCTCCTTTCTTCTCTCCTTGGACTCACCAGACTCATTCCCATTTTCTCCTCTCATTCTTACCCTTCACCAGTCTTTTCTTCCAGGAGTATGTACCAACTTTCCTGTCCTTCCTGCTCTTTGTCTCCCATCCAAGTACTAACCAGGCCCAACCCTGCTTGGCTTCCGAGATCAGATGAGATTGGGCGCGTCGAGGGTGGTATGGCTGTAGACCCTTCCAGATCTTTGTAAAGAAAAGCTTACTTGTGTCTTCTGCTTTTCCTGCTGCCTGGGTAGTTCTTTCTCTGATCTTTGTGTGACTGCCTTCTTTTCTTTGGTTTGGTCTCATCTTTCATGTCACATCTTCAATTAGGCTTTCCCTGAACATTAGTACAGGAGCCTCACTCACATTGCCTGGTGTGATTTTCTTCACACTCTGCATCTCTAAGTTACACTGATTTTGTACCTCCTGCCTCTCTCTACTGGAATGTAAGCTCTATGAGTCCATTTCTAATAGTCCAGTGTAACATTGATAGTAGATGCTCAAGAAATGTATTGAATAAAGGAATGAATGTATTGGGTCTTTGTCAGGTTCTAGGCCCTATTGGAGACTAGGATATGGTGGTAAGAAAAACAGACATCTATTTTATGTATGCCAGTAACTTATAATTTAGTGGAGAATATGTAGAACAAATAGACAAATAAACGTACAATTACAAACTGTAGGTGAACATGACTGATTAAGGAGGTGAGGAAAATATCCCTGAGGATATTGTATTTAAACTATTTAAAGCATGAGATATGAAGGATGACTAAGAGCTAACCAGAGGATGGGGATGGGGACAGGGAAGAAGGGTTCTGTAAGGCATATGCTGGCCTGGAAGTGAAGCAGTAGGCCTCCCTTCCCACAGAGGGAGCTACAGCACAGACCACAGGGTGCTCAGTCTTCTGCAGGCTCCTTTGGGAATGAATCTGTGGTTGAAGCCCTAGTGATGGAAATCCAGTTGAAAATTAAAGAGTGACAATTTGGGGCATATTCCCCCCTGCCTTTTTCTTTCTTTTTAGTTTTCTTAGAAGGATAATTATTATTATTACTATTTTTTTTTCAGTTTTTGGCCAGGGCTAGGTTTGAACCTATTACCTCCAGCATATGGGGCCAGTGCCCTACTCCTTTGAGCCACAGGCACCACCCAGAAGGATAATTCTTCAGTAAATAAGAAAGGGAATGAGTACAAGGGAGACCCTTGTATGAGGGCTTTCCATATATTTTCATATTTAATACACATTATCAATAAGGGAGAAAGTACAGTTTCCTCTGCCAACCTTTTGAGTAAGAACTGACAAAAAATTGAGTCTGATACAAATTAAAACTATTATAAAAAAGAGAAAAAATCTACATAATTATTGATATGGTAAAAAAAAGTACATGCAAATTTTCACAGTAATATTACATATTAGTTAACATAAGTGTAAGAATGGAAATTCATTAATAATAATCTGGGTTGAAGGCTAGATTTTAAAAATAAGACTGGCAATTGGCATAGAAATAAATGAGAGTGAGTGGAGTGTATAAAATTCTCAACTCTCTTGGAAGCAGTCTGATGCTATTGTATCTGCTTTAAACTTTGATAATCACAGAACTACACATTAAGAATATCTTTGACAGATAATGACAACCACTAGTAGTATTAAAAAGAGTTTACAGATGATTACTCACACCTATTATGCCTGCACTTTGACAGGCTGAGGTGGGAACACTACTTGAGGCCAGGAGTTCAAGATCAGCCTGGGCAATATAGTAAGACCCCCTTATCTATTAAAAAAATAAATAAAAATTGGCCAGGCATTGTGATGTGCACCTGGAGCCCTAGTTCTTTGGGACAAGAGGTAGGAAGATCAGGCCAGGAGTCTAAGGTTATAGTGAGCTATGATTGCATTACTGCACTCCAATATGGGCAACAGAGTGAGACCCTGTTTCAAAAAAATTTAATAACAAAAGACCAAATGCTTTTAAAAATACACTAAAGAAAACCAGAGCTAATGGAATATGTTTTACAATGTGCCACATAGAATAAAAAATAGAAAACAAAGAAGACAGAAAAGACAGAGTATAAAATCACTTGGTATGAGACTGAAATAATCAGTTCTAGAGAAACACAAATTATTTTAAAACTCCACATAAAAAGAGACACTGAGGTTTAGTGACTTAAACAAAATCCAGCTCAAAAACTTTGCACCCACTGCACATCTAACAGAAAATGTTGCAGAATTTTAAAAATGAATAAGATGTATGAGGCAAAAACAAAGAAAGAAAGGAAGGAAGTATGGGCGCAATATTAAATGTAGACAAGAGGTAGTACACCACGAGAGGGTCATTTTTAAGAAAAAACATAGTTTACAAGTGAAGATAAATTCTCCTGTGATAGCATATGCTGACCAAGCTAACATCAAACCACATAAAACAAACACTGCATTAGATCAAAGAAATCAACAGAAACCAAGTTGTGAGAAATCATACCACCTTACTCAGCCCTCAGACTTAAAGAATTAAAGCACATCAAAAATATAAAAGAAAAAACATTATAATAATGTATTTCTTTAACATAAAAATGACAGGATATAACAATTTTGTGTTTTTTTCTCATCTAGCTATGTGACTTTGTTTCTCTCTCTACAAACTAAGGACAATCATATCTACTCATGGTCATTATGAAGATTACATGAGACAATGCCTATGACTGCAGAGAATAGGTCCTGCGACTCTTAAAAGTACTATTGTCATCATTGTTATTCATCAGAAAAATTTTGTCTAAAAATATAGACGTAAACCATAAAAACATAAAATACAAATAGAAAATACAAATTTCTTCCAAATTCAGTTGGAAGAGAAATTGAACTGACCGATATCCAATACAAATAGAAGTAAATAATAAAAATGTACTTAAAGATAATCCACATACATGTAAATTTAAATCCATCATTTCTAATATTTAGAAAACCTCAGGGGTACCAATCAAAGCTGTACCTAAAGAAAGATTTGATTTCAAATTTTCTGTTAAAAAGTGAAAATAAATAAGCTAAATATATGATTAAAACTTTTAAAGTGGCAATAAAATTACATCAAGAAGACAGAAACAATAAAAACTAAGGCAGAAAAATGATTGTAAAACATCAGAGTTTATCTGGTATTTTAGCAAGTGAAATAATGCTATTTGCCCCTCCTAAGATGTTCACACATTGATTTCCAGAACCTGTGACTATGTTAGGTTACAAAAGAAAGGAGGATTAAGGGAGCAGGTAGAACCAAATTTACTAATTAGCTCACTTGAAAATAGAGAGATTATCTTGTTCTGTCTTGTTGGGCCCAATGTAATCACCAGGGTCCTTAAAAGTGGAAGACGAAGGCTGAAGAGGAGACCGACTCAGAAGTGGATGTGACGCTGGAGGAAGGTCAGAGTGAGTGTGACAAGAACTCTGCTGCTGTTGCTGACTTTGAAGGTAGAGGAAGGGGCCACGAGCCAAGGAATAGAGGTGGACTCTAGATGCTAGAAAAGGAAGGGAAATAGCACCAGGAGCCCACAGAAAGGAGATGACTCTGCTGACATCTCACTTATATTTCAGTGAAACTCTTGTTAGATTTATCTACAGAACCATAAAATGACAATATTTGTGTTTCTTTAAGTTACCAACTTTGTGGTAATTTATTATGGCAGTAGTAAGAAAGTAATATAGACATGTTTAGGGACTTGTTTGTAAAAATAAACAGATAAGACACTTCTGGAAATGCTTTGAAAGGAGAAGAAAAACTCATAAAAAATTAAACAGATTTTAATGAGATTAAGAAAAAACCCAAAATGCACCATAACAGCCCACATAATTTGACAGTAATACATTTGAAAAATCTTGAAGAGATAGAATATTTTATACAGAACTATAAATTAATAACACTAATTCAAGGACGGTTAGAAGCCTGAATTAACTGATAGCCACCGAAGAACTAGAGAAAATGTGTAGAAATAATTTTATTCAGAGAAGCCACTTGTCAGACTTATTTTTTTTCAATGTTGAAAAGATTACTCTAATTTTTTTTCAAGTTTTAAGAATAAAGAAGTCCCCCCTTCCATTCATTTTATAAAGTTGATACATCCTTGACACCAAAACTGGGGAAAGATGATCCTGAAAAGAAAAGTAGACAACATTATTTATAAGAACCCCAAAATTATGGAAGTAGAACTTAGAACATTATTCAATTGAGTTTGAGATATGACAACTGCGGCATCACTAGATAGTATGAGAGAGGGGCATAACAGAAGAGCATTAATTATGCACTTTGCCTTACACCAATATATATTCTAGATCATTAGGGAGTTAAATATTGGTGCTGTTCAACAAACAGACGGCAACACATGCAGGGTCATCATGAAGAAAGCCTCACAAATGGACAAGACAAAAGAGATCCTTTACTCACCAATGACAGAAAAATCTGAATATTTGTCCTTAAAAGGTAATGTTTGATACTTATACTTTCACACTGAATCAAAAGCCAGATAAATTAGAGTTAAATGGTAGGGGTATTTAACAATGGAAAAGGTTGCTTTGTGACAGGTGGCTTGGGGACTGAAGTTGTTCCTGCAGAGACTGGGCCACCCTCCTCCTGGGGATGCTGTGCAAACACCGCTGGATAAGTCTTCTCTGACTATTGAAGCAAAAATATTCTCCCCTTGTCACTCCATGTCTCCACTCCCACCTTATTTCATTCATGGATCACAGTCTATGAGTATTTTAAAAATGTATTGCCTTGTTTACGGTCTGATAATCCTCCAGAATGTATGTTGCATGCAGTTGGAGACTTAATCTCATCCTAGCTGAATTGCTGGGCTCTAATATTTTTTGGATGAACTAATGAATGAAGGAATGCATTTTCACTCTAAATCTTGTGTTATTTTACATGAAATTCAGGGCATATCCCCATGTTGTTGTTTATAAACAACGTGGTAAGTCATGAAATCCATCTGTAGTTGGAGTGGGATGCATCTGTATCTACTTGAAGTGGAAAATCAAATTTGCTGAGAATCAGGTGAGGCAGATTAAACACCCATGTGCCTGGCATGTGCCAGGGATGTAAGGAGCCCCTCCAGCTCCATGCACTAAGGATTTAAGGAGCCCCTCCAGCTCCATGCACTAAGGATGTAAGGAGCCCCTCCAGCTCCCAGTAATGCATCCACACACTTAAGCCTGAACTCACGCATATGGACAACAGAAGGCAAAGCTTTTACTGCTGCAGAAGGCTGTGGAGAGCCCTGTGTAATACAACATCTTGATCACATAAAGTTAAATTAATTGTAGTGTATTAGTTAACAATCAACCAACCAATTGGTGGAGTCGAATATCAGTTACAAACTAATACAGTCCCTGTTTATTCCCCAAGGGAAAATTTCCTTTTATCCTCAGAAGTTGCTTTGTAGGCACAGTTAAGTTTTATAGTATCAGGAAACTGGTGGTAGCTCAGTAACCTGAAGCCTACCTCGCTGCGAAGGCAGAACTCCGATGATCTCAGAGGCATCTGACAGATGACCAAGAGCCACTGGGAAGAGGCTCCTGGTTTTTATTTTTATCTTTTCTACATTTACCTCCATATAAACAAACATTTCTCCAATCCTTAATTCTCATTATTTCTAAATCTGCCATTCCCACTATTTGGTTTATTTAATAATTTTATTTTTATTTTTAAGCAGAACTAGTGATGTTATAACTGACATCATCTCAGATATGAAGAAATATTAATGAACATTTCTTAATGTTTCTTAGGACTTTACATAATCGTGTACAAAGAAACTGTTGGGCTATTAATGTTTCTGAGCAGTGGGATATCTATTTTCATCTTAAACTCTGAGCTGGAAATGTTTTTTTTCCCCCATTGAAAGTGCCTCCTATTGATGGAGTATTTGGAAAGTACTGATGTTTCAGGGAAACGCTGATCCCGTAGAGAGAACATAGTTGCCAGGAAAAAAGATACAGAGCATTCAACTTAGAAATAAATTGTCTGGCACATAATAGATTCTCAATAATATTTCTCATCTAAATGAATAAATGCATTCTCTGTTAAGAAAACACACAAGCAGCCAGCAATGAACTATGGGTATTGGAAACAAAGATAATTAGTAGAGGAAATAAATTGTTTTTAATAAATTTTTAGCAAATTGATTTGTCAATTTGTCTTACAAGTGGTATTCTGAAAAGAAAGGCAGATTTATGACAGTGCTTAGATAGGAGAATAAAAATGATTGGAACAAACTAAAGGACCCAAATAGAAGTGAGAGACCAAACTCTGAGCAGGAATGGTCAAGTTTTCTCATTAGTGTTTTGGGGGCAGGGAATAGTAAGAACCTGTTATACACTGTATTGTTTGTTTCTTCCAAATACACCATTCATGTTTCGTTTGGTCATTTGTCCTTTTAGTCATTCATTAGCTGTTCTTTTAGCAGACACTTTTTCTGTGCCTCTGTGCACTAACAGCCACGCTTCCTAGAAACCAAATGAACAAAACAGGGAGAGCCTCGGTTTCATTGTGCCGTATCTCATTGAAAGGATCTGGGTAATAAAGACATAATACATCTAATTTTATGTGTTATGGATAAAATTACAGCAGGCTGGAGAGATAAGGAATGCTGAGTGTGAGCCTCGTCTGATTATTTTCTAGATAACAATCAGGAGAGACTTCGTAATAGATAGCATTTGAGTTGATGCCCAAAGGTGAAGAGGGAGTGAACCATACAATAGTTCTGGGAAGAATGTCTCAAGCAGAAGGAGCAGCAATGTAAAAGTCTGCAGGGAGGGTTACTAAGGCTTGAGAAATATGGCTGGGTGAGGAAGGAAAAGTGTAGAAATTGGAGTCATACCATTAAGTTCCTTGTAGGGCATAGCAAAGGCATTGGATTTCACTCTGAGCAAAGAAGACCATCATGGTCATTAGAGGGGTCTGAGTAGAGGAAACACACACTCTTCTTTGCATTAGAAAAAATAATATATTTTTTGTTATATGGATAATCAAACTGCAGAAGGCAATGGTGAAAACAAAGAGGATTGAATAGAGCATATTGCAACAATACAGGCCAGGGCTTATAGTAATTTTAATTAGAATGTTAGTGGTGGAGGTAATCATGTGGTCAAATTCTGGATGTCTTTTGAGGGTAAAGCCAACAAGATTTAATGATGGATTGGATGTAGGATGTGAATAAACTGAGTGGAGTCAAGATTACTCCAAAATTTTATTTTTATTTTGAAACATTAAGAGGGGACAAGTGTTTTTGTTACCTAGATAGACTATAATCTTAAGTCAGGATTTCAGCCACCAACACTGTGTTCATTGTACCTGATAGGTGAATTTTTATCCCTCACTTACCTCCCAGTCTCCCCCTTTTCTGGTTTCTAATGTTTTTTATGACTTTTTGTGCCTACGTGTTCCCATCATTTAGTCCCCACTTATTAGTAAGAACATGTGGTGTTTGTTCTTCCATTCTTGAGCTACTTCACTCAGGATAATAGTCTCCAGTTCTATTCAAGTTGCTGTGAATGAGATTATTTCATTTCTTTCTATGACTGAGCAGTACACCATTGTGTATGTGGGTGGTGTGCATATCACATTTTCTTTATCTACTCATGAATTCAAGAGTACTTGCACGTACATACTCTGAAGTTTTTTTTTTTAGACAGGAGCCTCAAGCTGTCCCCCTGGGTAGAGTGCCGTGGCATTACAGCTCACAGCAACCTCCAACTCCTGGGCTCAAGCGAGTCTCCTGCCTCTGCCTCCCAAGTAGCTGGGACCACAGGTGCCCACCACAACGCCTGGCCATTTTTT
>CAUYQS010008056.1:0-31514 GCA_963574585.1 Otolemur crassicaudatus | reverse complement strand
CAGGCGCCCGCCACAACGCCCGGCTATTTTTTGGTTGCAGCCATCATTGTTGTTTGGCGGGTCCAGGCTGGGGATTCGAACCCGCCACCTTAGGTGTACATGGCTGGCGCCTTAGCCGGTTGAGCTATAGGCGCTGAGCCTTTTCTAACATTTCTTGAGCAGTTACTGTGCTAGGTACCTGGTGTGTGTGTGTGCGTTTTCTTATTTAATTCTCTCATTCACTTGGGGATATAGTGAGCATAGTTTTACACATGCAAAACCCACCACCTGAGAGGTTAATAGTATAACCAAGAGCAGGCCATTTGGATGCCAGTGGCAGAATTTCCTGACCCCAGGTCACTTTCCACTATATTCCAGCTTGAGGATGACCCAGTCCAGAGGTGGGTGTGGCCTAGAAATTGTCCAGAGAGCCCCTCACATGCCCCGGTATGCTCGCCTGGACACCCTGCCTGTTTCCTGTCTCTGCCCCTCAGCCCTCCACCTCCCTAGGACACAGCCCCTCCCCTGCCATACCCTGTAGCTCAGTATAACCTGCGGGTCTGGCATCCAGCTCTGGGGTCCTAGCATCAAAGCCCCTCCCCTCTGGCTGGTAATTCTGGCTCTGGCAGGGGGCCACTCCCAGCCTCAGGGCTCCAGGGACCCCTATGAGGGAGAGCAAGCCTCTCAGGAAACTTCAAAAAAGTAAACATGTCTGTACCTCATGCCAGAAATTTAGAATTAATCGGTCTGTCTGTGTCCTAAGGTCTGATCTAGGTGGGAAAAAAAGAATTAGCCAGTCTGAGGTAGAATCTGGGCATTAGTATTTTTTTTAAAAACTCCACAAGCGATTCACAAGGGCAGCAAGAATTAGAACCAATTGTAGACAACTGCCCAGAGCTTGCTAGGAAGGTAGAGCCTCAGGCCCCACCCCAGACTGAGGCCAGCCACTGTGAGAGCAGGAGGGGGCACAGGCCTGAGGGAACTACTGAGAGGACAGCCAGGACTCCCTAGATGGCATCCAGACAGCACTCAGAGGGTGATAGATGCTTTCTCTGTGTCCCTTCATCCCATGTTCAGCCCTGTCCTTTGAGTAAGTCAGGAAGAAATGCTTGTGCCTGTGTGGGGAAACTGAGGCAGAGACTCCACTTGACCAGAACCATCCCTCACCCTTCTTGGTCCCTGACTCTGCCAGCAGCTGACTTCTGACCTTCATCTCAGTGTGACCTGGGGAGCAGGCAGGCAGGAAGTGTGAGCATTGCCCTGTGTGACAGGTGAGGGACTTGGGAGCCAGGGCGGGGAGTCCTAAGTAGAGCCTCCTGCAGGACAGCACCCTAAGAAGGGGACTTGGGACCTGAGGGATGTGAGAGTCACTACTGACTCAAGGCAGCTCCTCCAGGCAATGTCATCAGTGGGCCTCATATGTGACAGTTTCCTTTCCTTCCCTTTTCTCAGGGCCTACCTTTTGAGTAAATCTGGGACCAGCCTTAATAGAAGCCAGGCCAGGGCCCAAAAAAACCTTTATTGCTCCTGAAAGGGCCTCCTTTGCCCGTGGGAGGAAGATGGATTTCTCCTGTTACACTCAGAACTTGGGCTCCTCTCAGCCAGAGAAAAACTATTCAGGAGAGAAGACAGGCCATAGGGTCCACCAGACACCACCCCTCACCATGAATGGGGACAAACCCTCGTCTCCTGGCAGATTTGATTGAGGAGCAGGGTAAAGGATCTCCAGCATCCCCGGGGAAGGGTCAAAAATGAGCAGCGAAGGGACCCCTCCCATGCCAAGCAGGGAAAGGACAGAAGGTGGCACTGGTCCTCCTGGCTGTCCAGCCTGGAGCAAATGCCCAGGTGTCTTCAGCCAGGATCACCCCTCTGCCCCGCTGCACACTCCCTGCTCTCCAGGGATAAATGTGGGCCTTTTGCCCTTCTCTGCTAAAGAAAACTGGATTCTCAGGGCCTGAGATGAGATGGAGGGGATCCCAGTTGCCACTACGGTGGGCAGAAAAGTGTTCATAGCTGGGAACCCCCCACGACATACACAGCCCTGATCATCTGACAGTCCTTCGCCCACATCCCTAGAGGCCCACACCTGCCTCACCCAGCACCTCCACAGCAGAAAACCCAGCACAGCTTTGAGAAGGCAGCATCTGTGCAGGGATAGGGGGAGAGACAGACAGACAGACAGAAAGAGAGAGAGGGAGGGCCCCCTGGGTCTAGCGTGGCTTCTCTATAGCCCCCCACCCCCATCCTGGCACAGCTGGGCCGAGGAGGGTGGGGAGAAGGCAGGGAGCTGAAGGGGACCCCACTCCCCCTACCCTATGCCCTCTCCCTCCACAGCCACCCCTCCCTGCCCCAGGGGGTCTCAGATACAACAGGGAGCAGGGAGGGCTTTCCCTCAAAGATGAGGAACCAAGGGTGGAAGGATGGATGGGGACCCACCGGGAGAGAGAGGCCAGGCAGGCGGGCAGCAGCGGGTGTCGGAGGCGGCCGCAGGGCAGCCGGGACTCCACTGGCTGGATGCTCGTCCCTCGTCCCTCTGTCCATCCAGGGCGGCTCCTCTCCGGGTGGTTCTGAGGCTGGGCGGGCGCTGTTAAAAAGCTTTTTATGTGTGTGTGTGTTAATCACATGATTGCCGTTCACCTGTATTTCGAACAAAGACAGCTCACTGTTTCAAGGCCCCGAACAAGAGTCTGGGCACAGGGAAGAGAAGGGAGGCGGGGGGAGGAGGGCTGGCAGCGCCGGGGGTGGCGTCGAGGAAAACTGGGGGGAGATTGTCCAAGGCCAGCAAGCGAGAGAAAGAGAAAACCCTTATCAAACTCCTAATTCACTGGGCTCCGAGGCCCCAGACACACTGGCCCGATTGTCTGGCTGGTTGTATGTGTGAGCATGTGTGCGTGTGTGTGTTCCAATGTCCGCTCCCCCCACCCCCAACATGCCTCTGCCTCGTGTGACTACCTCATTGTGTCCTATCACCCACCCCCACCTCTTGGCCTTTCCCAGGCACAAGGCCTTGCCTCCCCAGACCCCTTGCCAGCCCCACTCCAGACGAGACCCCTGGGCGTGGGCCTGGGGCCTTGCCCAGCTGCTCAGGAACACAGAACCACACGTGGTCGCCACCACGGCCCAGGCTCTCCCCACCAAGTGAGATGAGACCTTTGGAGGAGAGGCCTAGGGCAGAGGAGAGGACAAGGAGCCATGGGAGGATGGCAGGGAAGAAAAGGGAGTGGGGAGAAGGTACAGAGGAGGGAAGAGAGAGGCAGGGCAACTCTACCCCTGGGGGAGTGGAAGACTGGGTGACAACCAGGACTGACACCAGGATGGAGACCCCTCACTCGCCCCCAAGAGAGGGTGAGCCCAATGGGAGGGAGTTGTGTTTCAGGAAGAAGAAGACCCCCACCCCAGGCCCACCTCAGCCTCTTGGGAACTTTAGTCTGTGTCTCCACCTTGAGCCAGCCCAGCCCTTGGTGGTGGGTGTCTCTAGGAAAAGGATCAGGGGCCCAACTGGGGTGTCTACACTGAGACCTCTCTCCTGCTATATAGGGTGGGCAAAGAGGATTCTGAGAGGGCCAGGAGGCAGGGTCAGGTGGGCTGGGCAGCAGTGGCCAGCGCACAGTAGGCGCTCAGCAGTTTTGTTCAAATGAAGCAGCTCAGGCCACGCCCTCCCAGGCCCAGAGACCTTCATCATCTTACCTCTCTCCCTAGTCCCTGCCAACCGCCCATCCCGCCATATGAGGCCAAGTTTGGAAGTCCTGGTTGGGCCCAATTTTCCTCCAACAACAGGTTGTGACTCCCTATGCCTCTTCCTTCCCTGACCTGACCACCTCCACTCCTATACCTCCTGATTAAGCCCAGGCTGAGCCCAGGCGAGATGGGCATGGGCAGCAGGGCAGGGAGCTGGGGGTGGGGGAGACTGGATGCCTTATGGAGGAGCCCTGAGTGTTGGGGATGAAGGAAAAGCGCCGGAGGCTCCACCTTCTGCCCTTCCCTCCCTCCTCTCCCCCTCCCCCCTCTCCCCCTCCTTCCTTCCCCAGCCCTCTGCAGCAGCTCAGTCGCTCAGTCAGTCTCGGGCTGTCCGGCCAGGGTGGTTGGTGGTGAGGATTCAGGCTCTGTCCTAAGGAGGCTGTGGCCTGAGGCTCAGGGCCCCCCAGCCCCTCCCTCCCTATCCACCAGCGTCACCCCTCAGCCCCGAGCTGGACCGCACACCTTGGGACGCGGTTTTCCACTTCCTAAGGACGAGCCCCAGGCTGGAGGAGAGGTCCGAGGAGGTGAGTGCGTAGGCTGCTCCTCCCTGGCCGGGCCCAGGCCTGGGACCCTGCTGTGGGGTGGAGAGAGGTTGTCACCCTGAACTCGGCGCCCCACCTGGTTCCTCTAGACTGCTCTGTGGGACAGACAGGGGAAAGAAGGAAAGGTGAGAGAAAAGGTGGGAAATTCCAGGGGCTGGGATTAGTACAGAATAAAGGGTCCGTTTTTTCTTCCTATAGTCAACAAACTTCCATCCAAATAAGGAGGTTAAAAAAAAAGCCACCCACACCAAGAGACGGTTGGGATCAGGTTGTGGGAAGACACCAGGCGGGCGCACCCAACTAGGGTCTGGCATGTGCGCGGGCCCCAGCGGGGCCACAGTGGGGTTAGCTGGAGCAGTGAGGGCCGCCACCTCGGGGCTGTGCCCGCGTCCAGTCCCAGGCCGCCTTCGGGTCGGCACGCACCGCCCCATCGCACCCTCCTTCCGGTCCAGGTGGGCGTTGGACTCTTCGCGAGGACCCCGGCGGCGGGCCCGGGGGAGGTGGCCGAGGCAGCGGCTGCAGCCGGGGGCGATATGGCAGAGGAGCAGGACCTATCAGAGGTGGAGCTGAGCCCCGTGGGCTCGGAGGAGCCGCGTTGCCTGTCCCCGGGGAGCGCGCCTTCGCTGGGGCCCGACGGTGGCGGCGGCGGCGGATCGGGCTTGCGAGCCAGCCCGGGTCCAGGAGAGCTGGGCAAGGTCAAGAAGGAGCAGCAGGACGGCGAGGCTGACGATGACAAGTTCCCCGTGTGCATCCGCGAGGCCGTCAGCCAGGTGCTCAGCGGCTACGACTGGACGCTAGTGCCCATGCCCGTGCGTGTCAACGGCGCCAGCAAGAGTAAACCTCATGTCAAGCGGCCCATGAACGCCTTCATGGTGTGGGCGCAGGCTGCGCGCAGGAAGCTGGCCGACCAGTACCCGCACCTGCACAACGCCGAGCTCAGCAAGACGCTGGGCAAGCTCTGGAGGTGAGCACCCGCCGCGCCCTAGGCTCCGTGGCCCTCTGGCGGGACAGGGGTAGCCTGGCCTCCTAACCCCAGAGCGGGGCCTGCCTGGGCCTTTCTCATGGGTACAGTCCCCTCCTTGGATGGGGTTGGAAGGCCAGATACGGGGACTGTGCCTGACCTGGCACCACATGTACTCTATTAGGGTTCCGAACTTGGAGCTCTGGGCCTAGGCCGGGTCTCCCCGCCCGGGCGGCGGGCAGGAAGGCGCCCCCTTGTGGTTGGAATTCTGCCGGGGCAGACCGTGGGGCCTACCGGGGGCTTGCTGCGGGGAAGCAAGGATGGTGGGCGCCCCGCACCACCACGGGCCTTCACTAGCTTCCTCCCCACATACACGCGCACTTTAGGGGCCACTGCCTACAGCTCTGGTGGCCAGGAGGATGTTGGGAAATGCTTGGAAAGAACCGAAGGACTGGCTGAAGATGCAGGGAAACTGAGGCAGCCAGCTAGAGAACTTGGGGGCAGTTCAAGGAAAACAAGGAATTCAGAGGAGACTCTTGGAAAGAGTGAGGGACAGAGAAATGCCCAGTGACAAATGTGTCTGCCACTACAGGGTCTCATCCTACCCCAGTGTCTTCCCTAGGCCTTACTGACCCCATTCTCTTTTTAGGTTGAGGGCTCCCTCATCCTCCAGGGGAGGGAGCACATAGAAGGGGCCTCACCACCCACCCTGTTCCACAGTCATCAAGCTGGTCTCATGCTTTCTTCCCTCTCCCAGTTCGGCGCCATTTTCCCTCCCAAGGCCCCACCCAATGTTGAGCAACCTCCTCAGCCCAGCCCCAGAGCTGGAGCTAAACACCCTGGCCAGGAGGAAACCTTGGCCACCCCTTCCTGCTGGGGTCCTTCAGAGTCCCAGGGACCCTGAGACCAGCCCAAACCTCTGGGGTAAACTTCCCCTCTTGGAAGAAGGCTGCTAACCCTGGACTTAAGGTGTGTGGAGCAGGGTAACCCCCAACCAACCCCTATAGGAGTCCAGGGCAGCTGTGAGAGAGACCTTGGGTTCCACAAGATGTGAGCTCACAGAGGTCACCTGATTCCTACCAGACTGTCCAGGAGACAGGCCCAGAAAGGCTAAAGAACCTCCAAGGTCGCATAGCAGTTGGTGGCAGAGCCAGGGCCAGAGCCCAGATCTCTCTTTGTCCAGAGGCCTTCCCCTATGTTGTCTGGTGACAATGGTGGATCACCCTTCACTCTAAGGAGAGGTCAGAAGGTTGTGGGGGAGGCAGGAAGAGGAGAACAAGAATGAGGTGTATTTGGGTCCGGAAAGCTTGGGCTTTGTCAGAGCCACCTGCCTCTCTCCTGTTGCCCTGATCTTCGATGGACCCAGCACAGTGGAGGTCAGATCTAGAGGGCCAAAGGCTTAGAGAGGTAGAAGAAGTAGGAGATCTCCCAAGAGACCAAGAGATTCCCATCTAGCCCCTAGTCTGTCCTTGCCACGTGTTGGCTGGAGGCCTGGTGCCCCTCACCACCCCCAGCACCTGACAGTCCAGCTCTGCCCATGAGCAGAGGTCACAGATCCTCTGCCTCAGGTCCATTCAGATCTGGGCAGGCCTCAGCACAGACTAGTACCTTTGGACATGAGAAACAGATAAGCAGCAGAGATAGACAGACAGACAGCATGCATGCCCTAGGGACTGAGAGCAGACCATGGCTTGAGCCCAACAAGAGTCAAAGCAGGGACAGACCGCCATGCTCCTGCCATCTCCCATTGCCAAGGGCTTAAGATTGACCCCTCTGTTGTCTCTGCCCTTGTTCCCCCAGCCTAGTACCCTGGGCCTGGGCTTCCTTCAGGAGGGCTTGTTCCTGGTCACCACCCAAGCACAGAGGCCATCTGGGGTGGAGCCATCAGGAAAGCAGGCACTACTTGCTGAGGACCCCCCCCCCCATGGTGAGAAGGGGCAGAACAATGGCAAGGGTCAAAAGCTATGCCAACATCTGTGACCACTTGGACCTTTGGGGGTAGTCCTGAGGGATATCTGGACATGGGCTGGGTTAGCCATTTGCTCTAGGGGCTTCTTCTGAAACCTCCCCAAGCTCCTGACTGCTAGGATGTCAGGAAGGAGGGTGTGGTTAGGTAGGCAGAACTGGAAAATGGGGATCCTGAAAGTGAAAAGACAAAGATATACAGACTGTGGGGAGTACCCGGAGGGCTGTGGGATCACACAAGAAAGCCCAGGTCTTAAGTGGCCACATGAGCTCTGACAGCCCTGCTAATGCATCTGGGGAAGGACTATTAGATGTCAATCATGAGCCAGTGGCTGTGCATTGGTTGACCTGCCTGCAAAGAACAGCCAGAGCCTCCAAACTGGAAAGGGGGTCACAGGCTGAAGCCTCTCCCATATGGTAGAGCTCTCCTTCCCTCTCCTGTCCCCAGTCGTATAGGCTCCTCCCCCAGGTAGTCTTCTTATACCACTGGGCTGGCAGAAGAACAGATAGCAGCAATCAATGCCCTGCCTCGGGTGTCCCCCAGCTGGGGATTCTGGTTTGGGTGAGAACCAGCCTACCCTCTCCTTGCCCCCATTCCAAACCTGGGAGACTGGAAGGAAAGAGGGCTGATGTGAAGGCACAAATGAGGACTAGGTTTGGAGTTAGAGCTGGGGTGACTAGTAGGCAGGGTGGACTTGGGGTGAGGAGATGTCCTGAGCAGAGCCTGGGTGGAGGCTAAAGGTGGGGTTAACGGCTGAAGCTGGTACAGGAGGGGGCTAAGGTTAGGGCTGGGGTGCAGCAACAGTGGGCCAGAATTAGACTTCTGTCAGGGCTAGGCTACTGCTGGGAACTAGCTTAGGGGCAACAGTGGGATCCAGTGTTGAATCTTCCCACTCTCTGGCCCCCTGCCATTTTTTTGCTGCTTGCTGGCTGCCAGCACAAGGGGCCTGGGAAAGATGGGGTACAAGAGTAAGCTCAGTGTCCCCAGCTATCCTGGAGCCTCTGTGCATTTCTCTCAGGGACTGCTCCAGCCTCCCCAGCCCAGCCATCGAAGTGGACACCTCAGTCCCACTCCCTCGCTCCTAAGTCCCTGCCTTCTGAAAGTGTACCCTGAACTGGACAGAGCCTCAGCTGGAGGCTGGGCTAGGGCTGGGCGCAGGGAGCAGACAGGAGGCTAAGCTGCAGAGGAATGCTGCGGCCCTAGGAGGTGCCTGGTGTGACCACCCCCACCCCCAGCCTGGGGAGAGAGGGCTCAGCCTTCTGCTGCCTGGGGGAAGAGGGCACCCATTGGGGTGTGAGGGTGGAGCAGCTGCAGAGAGAAGCCCTCTGGATAGAGGATCAGGGCTGCTCCCACCAAGACATCTCTAGGTCTGGGACTCTGAATCTATGGACTTCCCATCAGACCCCACACGGAGATATCCATCCGGCTCTCCTCATATGGGGTGGCCAATCCCTGAATACCCATCCACTCTCTAACCATAAGCTGAGGCTAGAGTTAGTAGGCATGGGCACCAGCTTCAGAGCTTCCTCTCTCCATGGGCTGGTCTCACTCAGGGACCATTCCAAGGTCTGGGAAGAGACTCTAGCTTCTTCTGCCCTCTGTCACCACCTGGACAAGGATATAGGAGCTCCCTCAGGAAGCAGTGCCTCCTACATAGTGAAGGGGACTCACACCCTGCCCCCTCAGAACTACCACACTGGAATTCACAAAATCAGTGTTCCAGAGTTGAGGGCAGCTGCAGAGAGGGCCACCCTTAGGTCCTCCCAAGCAGCATTAGAACAGTACCTACATGTATTTCTCAAAGTGCCCCTCCCCAGGCCCCGATGAAAAGCACTTCACATCCATTATTTTGGCCAATCCCATACCCCAGTGAAGTGGAAATAATCATCCTTGTATTAATGGTGATAAAATTCAGGCTTAGAGAAGTAACTTGCTTAAGGTCACACACTCGGCTAGTAAGGTGCAGAGGCTGGGCCTTTCCCCCAGCCACGGTGCTTCTCTGTTTGCACACCTCCACCCCCAGGGAACTCACCCCCTAACAGGCAGCCAATTCCGGTTGCAGATACCTTTGATAATGAGAAAGTTTTTCCTTTACTTAAACTGTCATCTTCCCCTGTGTTGTGTATTTCTACCTTTAATTCGTCCTCAGGAGCTTCCAGGAGCAGCAGGCAGACCCCTCTTTCACCCTCCAGGGCCAGAAAGATTTGGGGGCAAAGATCACAGCCCTCAGAGGCTGTTGTGCCTGAGACCTCACTTCTCTCAATCCATAATCACAGCGTATAGCTCCACCCCAGGTCCTGCCCTCTGGGCTCCCCTTCTGGGCCTCACATCTTCCAGGACACTCAGAGGGAAGCCAGCCTGGGGTGCTCTGGCACTCACACTGGCTTTTCTGCTGTCCTCCATCCTGCCCCACCCAGATTGCTGAACGAAAGTGACAAGCGCCCCTTCATTGAAGAGGCTGAGCGGCTCAGGATGCAGCATAAGAAGGACCACCCGGACTACAAGTACCAACCCAGGCGGAGGAAGAACGGGAAGGCAGCCCAGGGGGAGGCAGAGTGCCCCGGCGGGGAGGCTGAGCAAGGCGGGGCCGCTGCCATCCAGGCCCACTACAAGAGCGCCCACTTGGACCACCGGCACCCAGGAGAGGGCTCTCCGATGTCAGACGGGAACCCTGAACACCCCTCAGGTGAGTACTGAGGACAGAGCTGGGGGTGGGGCGAGCCTGGGCAGTGGAGAGAGGAGGCTGGATGCCTGGTAATCCCAATGAGTCAGCTCAGGGAGGGCGTGCCAGGCTGTGCAGTTACCCAGATGGGTGCACAGAACCCCAGGCAGGTGGTTGGGCAAGATGGTGCTGGCCAGGGCCAATCCAAGGGGACACTGCTGCTGGGCAAAGAATGTACCTGAGGAGGCTGTGGAGGCCATGGGGTGAGAAGGGGCTGGGTAGTTACAAAGAAAGGCAAGGACAGAATGATTTTGAGAAATGGGAGGTCAAGTGGACAGGAGGAGTCATTTCCTTGTTCCTACTCCCACTGTGACAAGGCAGACATGGCATGTGACACTGAGCCATGCCACAGATGGGCCAGATACCAGATGCCTTGTTTAATTCTCATTAATAATAATAGCAGCTAACATTAATTGAGTACCTACTGTGTGCCAGGCACTGAGCTAATTGCCTTATGTACGTTAACTCGTTCAATCATCAGAAACAGTGTGATGAGGGGGTCAAACTGCTCCAGCCCCAATCTCAGCTGTGTGACGAGTGACCCTCATTTTCCCAGTGAGGAGACTGAGAGTCACTCACTACACAACTGACATCTGGACTTGAGCAGTTGGCCCCAGGGCCTCTGCTTGGCACCACAGCTGCATTTCTAACATACAGAAAGCACTGCCTGCAGGTTGGCACGTGGGAAGAGCTCGTGAGCAGAGCTCTGCCTCCAGAGGACACACTCTGAGTTCTACTTTGTACCAGGTACTGGATTAGATGCCAGGGGTACCCACCAGAGAAGCCTGCGGTCTCTGGCCTCAGGGGCCCACAGTGTAGAGGGTGGAGCAGGTTGAAAACAAGTGGATTAAGTACAGGAAGAAATAAGAGCCCAAGGAGCACTTATAAGATCCAGAGGTGAGGCTCGGCACCCATGCACAGTGGTTAAGGCGCCAGCCATGTACACCGAGGGTGGCGTGTTTGAACCCCGCCTGGACCAGCTAAACAACGGCAACCAAAAAATAGCCAGGTGTTGTGGTAGGCACCTATAGTCCCAGCTACTTGGGAGGCTGAAGCAAGAGAATAACTTAAGCCCAAGAGTTTCAGGTTGCTGTGAGCTGTGATGCCATGGCACTCTACTGAGGGCAACATAGAGAGACTCTGTCTCAAAAAAAAAAAAAAAGATCCAGAGATGATACGGCCCCTAAGGAGGAGTAATCCACTCATTCATCCATCCAGTCAGGTCTTCAAAAACATCCCTCCTGGGCTGCACCTGTGGCTCAGTGAGTAGGGCGCAGGCCCCATATACCAACGGTGGCAGGTTTGAACCCAGCCCCAGCCAAACTGCAACCAAAAAATAGCTGGGCATTGTGGCGGGTGCTTGTAGTCCCAGTTACTTGGGAGGCTGAGGCAAGAGAATTGCCTAAGCCCAAGAGCTAGAGGTTGCTGTGAGCTGTGATGCCATAGCACTCTACTGTGGGTGACAAAGTAAAACTCTGTCTCAAAAAAAAAAAAGCCACAAAAACATCCCTCCACATTTGTCAGGGAGGTAATGTCTGCACTGCTTGGTATTATCTCTGTGAAACCAATTAAGAGAAAACTGGGGGCCAGGCATGGTGGCTCACATCTGTAATCCCAGCACTCTGAGAGGCTGGGGCAAGTGAATTGCTTGAGCTCAGGAGTTGGAGACCAGCCTGAGCAAAAGCAAGACCCTGTCTCCACTAAAAATAGAAAAACTAGCCAGGCGTTGTGGCACACACCTACCAGCTACCTGTAGTAGCTGTACTCGGGAGTCTGAGGCAAAGGATTGCTCAAGCCCAAGGGTTTGAGGTTACTGTGAGCTGTGATGATGCCACAGCACTCTACCCAAGGTGACAGAGTAAGACTGTCTCAATAAATAAATAAATAAATAAATAAAAATTAAAATTAAAAAAAGAGAGAAAACTGAGGATTTTCCCAGTGACAGAACCAGAATTCAGAAACCTGGGCTGCTCTCTGTAAGTCTAGAGGCCTCTGCCAGTGCAGGGGTTGTGCTATCAGAAGTGCTGAGGGGAAAGGCCCGGGCCTGCCCTTAAGAAGCTCCTGGTCTCCTAAGGCCACAGACATACTCTGTCCGATAGGATGCCTGTTAGCCATTGCTCCCACACAGTACTCTTCACCTTCACAGAATTAGGGATGCATTCACACATGCACGTGCACACCCCCCCAGAAGACCCTGGACCAAGTACAGATCCATCTCAGAATAAACTGTAGCCCTGGTCTCATCCTTCCTGGCTAAGACCTTCCCCAAACCCTCAGGGCAGTAGGTGGCTTCCCCTTCTGGTCTCCTTACAGATTCTGTCCTCATAGCACTTCTAACTCTAGGCATGCATGGGTCTCTGGATCTTTCCTGAGACTATAATCTTTGGGGGACAGGGATTTGTTTAATTTATGCTTGTATATCCAGCACCTGGCACAGTGCCTGGCACTTAGCAGCATCCCCTGAGTATTTGCTAAATGAATACGTGAGTGAGAATTGAATAAAGGAACAAGAGTTGGTTTCCTAAGTGCCCTTGTGAACAAGGAGGGAATCAGCTCAGGAACAGTAAGGCCACCATACCTAAGCCAAGCATGGGGTGGGGCTGAGGGCCTGTGGGTGGGCTGCGCGACAGGGCAGGCTTGGGAGGAGGTGTGGGGCTGATGGGGACACTGCAATGTTTAAGGGCCAGTGGGGCACAGGCACAGGCAAGCCAACAAAAGTGAAACTGACAATCAACAGTGATGGGGGGCAATTGAAGCTCAGCTAGGAGGGCAGCCTGCAGAGGCACAGGGAAAAGGGTGAGCAGAGTGCAGAGGCTAGGGGCCAGACCACCAGGGTCAGCAGCTGAGGAGCTATAGCATCAGGGAAGATGCAGCCGCAGGGAAACTTATGTGAGGAAGAACTTTCCAAACATTAAAAGTCTTTTCCAAATGAACCACACCTCTCCAGGAGGGGGCGGTGACAAAAGGTGGGAGGCAGGACCCATCCCTAAGATTTGAAAATTTTATAAACAACTAAACAACTTGGACCAATCCAAGACCAGTATGCAAACAGATGCTCACTCTTGCTGCCAAAAACGTGAAACTTACAAGGTCAGTGCAGTGATCAGATCTGAGGTTCCCAGGGGCACCTGCTGCCTGAAAGTGAACCGTCAAAATCCACTTGTGCCTACCTGTCTCTGACCTTGTTTCCTCCTTGCGCTCTCTCTCTCTCTCTTTGTCTTCCTCCCACCCAGGCCAGAGCCATGGCCCACCCACCCCTCCAACCACCCCAAAGACAGAGCTGCAGTCGGGCAAGGCAGACCCCAAGCGGGATGGGCGCTCCATGGGGGAGGGCGGGAAGCCTCACATCGACTTCGGCAACGTGGACATCGGTGAGATCAGCCACGAGGTAATGTCCAACATGGAGACCTTTGATGTGGCTGAGTTGGACCAGTACCTGCCACCCAACGGGCACCCGGGCCACGTGGGTAGCTACTCAGCAGCTGGCTATGGGCTGGGCAGCGCCCTGGCCGTGGCCAGTGGACACTCCGCCTGGATCTCTAAGCCGCCAGGTGTGGCTCTGCCCACAGTCTCGCCACCTGGTGTGGATGCCAAAGCCCAGGTGAAGACAGAGACCGCGGGGCCCCAGGGGCCCCCACACTACACTGACCAGCCGTCCACCTCGCAGATCGCCTACACTTCCCTCAGTCTGCCCCACTACGGCTCGGCCTTTCCCTCCATCTCCCGCCCCCAGTTTGACTACTCTGACCATCAGCCCTCAGGACCCTATTATGGCCATTCGGGCCAGGCCTCTGGCCTCTACTCAGCCTTCTCCTATATGGGGCCTTCACAGCGGCCCCTCTACACGGCCATCTCTGACCCCAGCCCCTCAGGGCCTCAGTCCCACAGCCCCACACACTGGGAGCAGCCAGTATATACAACGCTGTCCCGGCCATAAAGGGGGCCCTGTTACCACCACTCCCTGCCCACCCCCTCCTGGGTCCTAAGTCCCTTCCCCTAGCCTATGTGCCCTGTTCCTTGCCCATCTCAGGCTCGGTGGTGGCAGGGGAGGAGGCTGCAGAGGCTGACAGCTGAGGGAAGGTTTTGTCTGGCTCACTGCCCTGATGACCCACCCGCCCCATCCAGCCCTGAGCTCCTAACAGGCTGGGCAGAGGAGAAGGAGGCTGACTGTTGCCCATAGACTGAAAAATGAGGGGCTGCACCTTCCCCCCAGGAATGACCCTCTCTCCCAGGACGTGAGAAGGACCTGCTCACCCTCCTTGGGGAGCGGGAAGCAGCCAGGACCACGGGGCATGGGAGGCCTTGCTGCTCTGTGCACTCCTCTTTCCTCCCTCCTGGAGAGTGAGGGTCTGACATGTCCATGCCACCTGTGCCATGGTGCCTAAGAGCTAGGCCAGCCAGAGACCTGCTCCAATGCCTGAACTGGCTATCTCTGCCACTGGAGGGCTGAGGACAGCTTTGAACAGCCTCATGGGGAGTGGGGGCTGTGGGGGGGCTCAGTATGAGTTCTCATCACTTCAATGCCCCTCCCCTCCTAATGCAGGAAGGAGTTGGCACAGAGGCCCCCAGATCCAATTCTGTGCCAATAACCTCATTCTTTGTCTAATCGAGAAAGAGAGCCCCCAGTCCTCCTCCACTGCAACCTCCCTGACCTTGAGGCACATCCCAGGAGGTGAGGCAGGGGCTCCAGGAAAGGATTCAGAGACAATTCACGGAGTCTTCCTCCCTGGGCTCCTAGCCAACCCCTCTCCTCACTGGACTCTGTGGCCCCTGCTCTGTCAGCCACTGGGCTTCCCAGAGTTGCAGCTGCTCAGACCCAGACCCTTGGCTCCAGGAGGAGACACAGGGCCCAGCACCCGGGTTGCTGGCCACAGGCTGAAGACACTAAAATCCTGACATGTACATTCTGCCCTTGCCTTTGCCCTTCGCCTCCCAGTGGTATCTGAATAAAGTACGTAGCTGTATCTGCCCCAGTTTCCTGTTCCACAGCCCCACACTCCACATGTAACTCATTACTGTCCCCTCTTATTTATCTCAGTAGTCCCCCCTCCCCTCTCCTAGCCACTTCAGCCCCTATTAACTCTGCATTAAGCACTCCATGTAATAAAGGTTCCGGTTACCTGCTTGGGGCCTGACCTGGCCTGTCTCTTGGTCTCTTGTCCCTGTACCTGGGCTTTTTCAACTGCTTTCTGAAGTAGCTAGGAGTAGAATGCAAAGGAAAAATAATCCAAAGTTCTCTCTCTCTCTCCTCCCTAAGTGGGGACAGTCTGAGCTCAGGGACGGAAGCCTCAGATGGTGGCGTTGCCCCCAGTCCAGCAGTGCCCCTCACTGCAGGGAGGCCACTCATTCTTACCAGGCTCAGCTGTAATTCACTGCTCACTCAGCAGCTCCCTGGAGTTTGCAAAGAATTCCAGGGACAGGTGATTCAAAGGGAGGTGGGTTGAGCCTGGCACCTTCTCTATAGCCAAGGGCCTGTCCTTGAGGATGCTGGCTGGGCCCTCTTGCTGCACCCTGCCACTTGCTGCCTCCCCCAACACACACACATTAGCCCAAGCCGGGAGTCAGCAGAGCCTTCCCAGCAGCTGCTGGTGTCCCAGTCTAAAGCAAGGATGTCAGACATGCCATCTAAACTGTTCACTCCCTCAGAGCGCCTTCTTCAGCACTCAGGGGCCACTCCACCTCCTAAGCACCAGTTCCAGGGACAGGAGCAATCTCTTCACCACTTTGATGAACAAGTCTGATGAGCAAGTTCTTCCCTATACCCAGCTCATGATAAGAGTAAGAGCTACTACTTAGTGTTTGCTCCCTGGCCAAGCGCTTTGCCAAGGCTTTTCTATCATTCAAGCCAAAGTGAGAGTGGGCCTGATCATTATCCCCACTTTCCAGATGGGGAAATTGCAGCTTTGAGAGGCTGATGATAAAAAGTATTGGCAGTGAACCTGAACCCAACTCTGACTCCAAAGCTTGCACTCACAACCATCATCTCCTCCACCTGCCCATGGTTTACAGGCCCTCCCTCCACTTCAAATCTGGGGTGATGCATCTCCCACTGCTCCAGAGCAGACACTGCCCACACCCTTCTTTTCATCTGAAGTCTCTAGCCCCTTGCCACCTAAGCAGGACCTAGGAGAGAGGGGGGCACCAAGGACTAACTCAGTCCACCCGGGGTAACCAACCCCCCTCCATTCAGAAGCTGCATTCTACAAGCTCTTCAGGCTTCCCCCAAACTGCTGGCTCCTATAAAGCTTGGTTGTAACTGAACCTGCTATTTTAGACAATATGTTGCAAAATCAGATTATCCACATTGTATATAAGTTGTTTTTGTTTTGTTGTAGTTAAAAGGATTTTACTATGATCTTTAACAGATTTCACCTTGTTGGATTTGATCCAATTTCCGACCTATATTAAATCTTTTAGAACTAAGCTGTCCGTTGAACTTCCTGTATCTGCAAACTTGAATATACTCAAGTTATAATAAAGGTCTAAACAAAGTAGGACACAACCCTGGGTACATCACTAAATAGCTCTCTCCATTGTGAGTTCTATTATCTCCACACTTAGGGAGACTGGCTCAGTCCTGAAACTAATTTCATGACCAGGAAGGGCTCACTTCTCTAGCACAGATATCTTGCTGAAATCAAGATTCACTCATCTCTGGCATTCCCAAACTATGGGACTAGTAACCAACAACAAAAAAAAAGAAATAGATTTATTTGGCAATACTGATTCTTAGGAACCTTGTGCTAGTTCCTGGATCTCCTCTAAATACTTTCAAATATATAATAACCTATTCTAGAATTTTGTTAAAGATCAATCAGTACTAACCAACTCTTTCCCCTTCATTGAAAGGAAGGACATTTGTCCATTTCTGGTTTGTTCACTTGCAGTGGGATGCGGGACATGAAGCTGGCAGACAGAGAGGAGGGGCTACATCCAAAAGATGAAACCACCCCTCCAAGATCTGCATCCATGAGATTACTGAGGACATGGGAAGAGGGGAAGTGACCCCAGAGAAGCAGACAACCCGGGCTGTGTACATCCCTTAGACCAAAGGTTCTAGATGTGCTTGGGCCAGCAGCTCCACTTGGACAGAGAAAGGGCCAGGTGTTTCTGTAGACACTACCCAAGCCCTAAGAAAATATAGAACCAATAGTGGTAACAGGTGATTTTTCATTCTAGAGTAGTCAAAACCCAGACCTGGCTGGCTAGATGAACAGTAAGGGACTCCCCAAAGAGAAACAGAATGGGAAGGGGGAGATGGCAGGAAAGAACCCCTTTTGTCCCACTTCCCTAATGCCCTATCCCCTAAGGGTTAACCCCCCATCTCCCCTCCTCCCCCGCCCAAACCCCATCTCCCTTTAATCACATCTGATACTGAGCAGCCCAGCAGGGAACAAAGAGACCATTTAGAGAAATGGGGCCGAGAAAGTGACCCCCGCACTCTGGGGCGGCTGCCTGGATGCCAACACAAAGGCGGCATTTCAGAGCTGAAATTTCAGCACCCAACTTGATTAAAGGATTCCACAGGCTTGGAGGAGGGTGGAAGGGAGTGCGAAGTCCACTGCTCCCCAGATTAACCCTTCTCCAGAGCAGCAGGGACCCCTCCCACTCTCATGGATGCTCATCATTCCCACCCTGTCCTGGTGCTCCCTTCCCTGGGTTCCTGCCTCTTGTAGAGGGCAAGAAAGACTGGCTCTTCCTCCTCCAGGAAGGGGAGCTGGAGTGGAATGGAGGTCGAGGCTGGAACAGTCAGAGAGCCAATTTTCCCTTCTATCTCTTTTGGTGTCAGTATACACCCTCTCCCTGTCCCTGAGGAAGGAGGAGTCAATGTGACTGGTCCTACTCAAGTTGAGTAAGCAGGGCAGAGGAGGGGAAGATGACTCATTAGAAAGTAAGGCAGAGGAAAGGAGAATTCCAGCTCTAACACCTAGAACCCAGGAGCACCATCATCCCAGCACTCATCCCAATCAAGGCCTCAGAGGATGGTGGACCCCACACAGAAGGGAAAGGACATCTTACAGGGACTGGGAAGAAAAGGGTATGGGTGTGGCAGGCCAGAGAGGTGGGCCACAGAGGTCAGTGTATGGGCAGTGGCCTGGAGAGGAGTGGGGACAGAGCAACAGGGAAAGGCAGGTGCCTGCTCCTTGCTCCAGCTGCTAACTTGCCCAGTAGAGCCCTGCCTGGGGAGGGTGGGAGATCACCACAGCCCCACGCTTCCTGCTGGGGCACTGCTCCTGAAAGGGGATCCGAGCCCATGATAAGAGGCTCGAAGCAGGTCCTTAGGAAACAATGGGTGGCTTGATGAGACCTGCTCTGTGATACTCCTGAGAAGGGAGAAGCCCCTGCAGCCAGTCCCCACTGGAAAGGAAATTGGGGGTTTCCGTGGCAACCAGTTCCCTAGGCACAAAGACTCGTCTGTCTGCTGGGAAGGCAGCTGAGGTGTCTCCCTGCAGCAGCCTTTGCTCTGGTGAACAGGGAGATGGAGGGAGGGATGCAGGAGATCCACAGAAGCCAAGGACCTCTGGAGCTTCTTAGAGCTGACAGCCACAGGGCCACCGGATAGGTGCATGCTCCAGGCATAGGGCAGTATGAGGGATGATGCAGTGGTGGTGTCACAGCCAGCTGGAGGTGGAGGGGCTGGAAAGTTGAACAGTTTATTATTTACAGCTATTACATAAAGTAAGGACAGAAAATGAGCAGGGGCAGGACGACCCTGACTCAGTCAGTGATGATGAGTTCATCTACCCCCCAGTCTTCATAGCTCCCATCAGGCAGGTAGCGGCGAATGATGATGGGGATCTTCCGGGCCCTGCAGGAAGAAGTCACAGAACATGAGGGTTAGTGACTCCAGCCCGGCAGCAGAAGGAATAGATTGTGTACACAGAACACAAGGAAAGTGAAATCACAGGAACAGCTGCTTGGGACTGAGAAGTATACTTTGTAGGAAAGTAATTACAAGAAAAAGAACATTCTTTTGTCCCAAGTGGGTCTCGGGGTCTGGAAGGACTCTACCATCTCATGGCTGCAGGGAGGAGGGAAAAGAGTGGCAAGACACTGGTAAGGTCCCCAGCAACAGGAACAGCCAGGAGAGGTCACACTTCATCAGTGCCCTCCCTCTTTGCCTACATCCTCTTGGCTCTCCCTCCTCCCTCCTGGTGACTATTCCTATAGGAACAAACACCAACTTGCCCAGCCAGGAAAGTGGGGATGGGTTGTGCAACAGGGAGCCCAAGAGATGCCTCCCAGGACTCTGGGGGAGTGAACTATGATCTGGGTGACTTACTTGAGTTCCTTCATGGCAATAAGCAAAGGGTCTGTCTCCCCCTCCAGTTCTACCATCACAGGGGCACACATCCTGTAGGAAAAGGGATAGGTGTTCGAGAGACTGCCAGCACAGGGAGAAGAGCCCAGCAGGCAGGAAGAGTGGGGCAGCATCTTGGTCCTCATCTAGAAGGTCACCTTCTAGGCAGGTAGACATGGTGGGGAGCAGTGTACAGGGGCACTGCCAGAGACCTCCCCCAGGGCCTATCACAGGCTCCTGAGCCCAGTGGTCACCGTAGAGTATCTAGACAGAAGGGACAGCATGTCGGAAGCCACACCATTCTAACAGCTCCAATCCAACCCCTGAGCCCTGCCACAGTGCCCAGCTCATCTTGTTTTTCTTCTTTACTGTGGCAACACACTCACAGAGGTCCTGCACTTCCAGCCCAGCCCCTTCCCCAGCCTCCACACAGGGGCCTGTGGTCAGGGCACTCATCTGCTTATAACACATCACAACTCTTCAGGGCTACCAGGCCAGAACCCAGTATGCTTCCTGTTCACCTTTCCAGCACTGTCCCATGAAACTTCCCTATGCTCACCCCACAGTCCAGCCACACCAAACGAGTTATGGTTCCCTGGACATACCAGTTTTATGTGCTCTTACGAGTTCTTCCTCTCCCTACAAGCCTGCGGGGCAGGGGCTCAAATGTCTCCACCTCGGAAGTCATGTGCTAAATCTTCAGTGCCCCAACTCACTGTGCATATGCCTTTCTCAGCACCAATCTAACTGTATTGTAACTACTTGTTTGACGTTTCCCACATTAGACCATGAACTCCTGGTGGCCCAGGATGACAAGTGATTCACATGGGAGCTCACCCCTAGCACAACACTTGGCCCACAGCAGAGGCTCTATAAATAAACAAGGGGATGCCAATTCTATGGTCACTTCCTTTAGAAAGCCACCCTTGATTATTCTAACTCAAGTTCACACTAAACGGGTCTAGAATTACTAGAAGAACATACAAAAAATACAGGTTCCTGGGTCCTTCTCCTGACCCTCTGAGTACAAGAGTGAAGGAGAATCCACAAAGTTGCCCAGGTAATTCGGATAATCAACTAGTCTGAGAGCTACCAGCTTGCAAATTTTATTACTAAATATTCTGATTTCTGTTACTCCCCAAAGCCTGAAAATTTCCCAAGGGCAGAGACCAAGAATTTAACTTTTCCCTTCTCAAAAAGTATTTAAACATACCCAAAATATGAAGCTTTAAAAAATGTGGCAAAATGCTTTTCCTCGTATGTACAGACCTTCTTTCTTTCAAAATATAAACAATTCAAGGGCATTCATTCATCCAGCACCTGCTATGTGCATGTGATGTACAAAGTGCAATAACATGCCCTTAAGTAGTAAATAGTCCTGCAGCACCAGCTTCTGCAAATAAGCACCAACCATCTAGTTAGGAAGTGGACATGACAAACATTAGCCAGCAGGTGGTGCCAATGAGCCAAACCAAAACTTCACCCAAAATCTTTCTAAGAATTGGTGGTTTACCAAGTGTGGCGTCATAAGCCTAATGTTAGGCATAAGATACAGTCTGGCTGTCCAAGGGCTGACAGCAGACTGGGAACCACTTAATGTCATTATATCCTGTAATCAGAAGGAGTGCTACAGACTGGACTAAGTTAGACCACGAAAAACAGAACACTTGGACTCTGAAGTGGTCTGGACATCAGCCTGGAAACCTTTAAGTGCTCTACAGTGATCACCAAATGAACTCCAATCTTCTGAACTTGTCACTCAATGAGCTAGTGACATCTTTTCCAGCCCTGTACCCCAAGCTATTTGCAAAGATACTCCCACCACAATCCACAGCTGCCTGCCTCTACCCAGACCTTTTCTTGTGCTATTTCCCACCTCTGGGGTACTCACGAAACCATCTCTGTATCTGTCCCCAGTGAAGTTCTAATCCTTCATGACGCTCTCCCAATCACCCCTGCAATTACTGTCCTCTCCCTTTTTGTAACCTTCCCAAAGGGCCACCCATATCTACCTTGGGCTCTAGGTATCTATGCACAGGTCAACCTCCCCCACCAGAAAACACCTAGAGGACTGGAGACCATGTCTTCAATCATCTTCACATCCTTACCAGGTGCTAGCAGTGTCATAGTGCTGAAAGAATAGTTAACTTGCATGTAAGCAGTCTATTTGTTTGAAAAATAATTTATGAATTGTTCTTCCTCCTGGGCCATTTTTAACCTAGTTAAGCGTGCCCCATAGATGCTCCGCTATAATGGAACTGTCCTGTGTCTGTGCTATCATTATAGTAACCACTAGCCATATGTGCCTACTGAGTGCTTGAAATGTGGCCAGTGAGACAGAAACTGAATTTCTCATTTTATTAAAATTTACTTAATGTAAATAGCCACTGATGGTACAAGCCTAGAGGATCCTGACCCCAGTGGTACCAAAAGATATCACATTGGGTGTGGCCCTAATTCCACCCAGAAGAGCAAGGAGTGCAACCAGGCTGATGAGAGGTCTACCACTAAGAAGTAGGCAAGAACAGTGTTGCCCACTGCTGCTCACCCATAAATTGCTTTATTGAAGGACATAGGTGGTCATCTCTACCCTATAGGACTGGAGATAAAAGTCTAATGCTGTTTGAACAAGAGGAAGGGAAATATACAGACAGCATCACTGCCCAGCCACAAATCTGGCCCCAGCTTTTCTTTCCAGCCTAATTTCCACTATTCCCTACTTGAACCATCCCTCTCCTCCAGATACCCATGATTTCCCAATCCAGTCTGAAGGAAGTTTGGGGTAAGGACTTCTGTCTTTAGCCCATAGACAACCTTCCATTAGAGTAACACTAACACTCCTGTCCTTTGTCCCCTCACTTACTCTTCCTTTGGGTAGCAGGAGTGTCTTACCTCACAAGTGAGCCCTAGGAAAAAAGAGCAGGTATCTATGGCCCAGACTTTTTTTTTTTTTTGAGACAGAGCCTCAAGCTGTCACCCTGAAGTGCCATGGCATCATGGCACACAGCAACCTCCAACTCCTCAGTTCAAGTAATTCTCCTGCCTGCGCCTCCCAAGTAGCTGGGACTACAGGCACCCACTACAACGTCCAGCTATTTTTTGGTTGCAGCCATCATTGCTGTTTGGTAGGCCCAGGCTGGATTTGAACCCACCAGCTCAGGTGTATGTGGCTGGCACCTTAGCTGCTTGAGCCACAGGCACCAGGCCAATGGCCCAGCCTTTTTAAGAGTCCCTGCTTTCTCAAAGTCAGGGACTGACTCCTCCTCTCCTGCAGAGATGGTGCTTCCCAGTCTATTCTCTACTATGCCCACAACCTCAGCAGGCATCTGAAGGCCAGCACTGCCTGCGGCTAATTAGGTGAATCTGCAATCACTGGGCATTTGGATCTCTACCTGTCTAATGTCAAGCTCCTGAATCATGTCATCCTTCCAAACCTGGGAAAGGATAAGGCTGCCAATTTTCAAATTCTTAGACCACCACCACTGCTCTAAGCTTTCTCATCTCTGGCACACTCTCTCAGTGGAGGGCCCTCCACAGTCTACCTCACATCAAGAACCACCTTAACTGGCTCAGTGCCCAGGGCTCAGTGAGTAGGGCACCAGCCACATACACCAAGGCTGTTGGGTTTGAGCCTAGCCCAAGCCTGCTAAACAATGACAACTGCAACCAAAAAATAGCCAGACATTGTAGCAGGCACCTATAGTCCCAGCTACTCAGGAGGCTGAAGCAAGAGAATTGCTTAAGCCCAAGAGTTTGAGGTTGCTCTGAGCTGTGACACCGTAGCACTTGACTGAGGGTGACATAGTGAGACTCTGTCTCAAAAAAAGAAAAAAAAAAGAACCACCTTAACCCCTTCCTAACTGGCACACAATGGTCCAGGGCTCTGAATTCACATACTTTTTCCTTCACTAACCTGACAGGCAATCATCTAGTTCTGATTTTTTTATTATTATTTTTTTCTTGCACTGATATTTGACTTCTCAGATGTTCCTATCCTATTTTTATTAGATCATAATCTCCCTGAGGGCAGGGGAATAACACAGTGCCTGGCACACAGAACAGTTCTACCTTTGTTGAATGTAGAGCAGGGAGTGTCCGTTTTCAGGTGTCAGCCTAGGCAGGATCAGTGATTCAGGGACCCTCTGTGGCCTAACGGATGGACAAGACAGTGAAGGGACACACACTCACGCGATCTGGAGAGCTCGGGTGCCCAGCACACGGGCTCGCTCATATTTGGTCATGTATGGTGTGGTGATTCGCTTCTGGTTGGCCTGCGGTCGCTCCCCAGAGGGGAGTATCTCCACGTTCTCCTGGCCCTCCTAGATACCAGACAGAAAAAGAAGGAAGATCTCAGAGGACATTTTTTGGGTTGGAGGGTGACAACGACAACAATCACTACCATTAATGCTTAAGGCATGCCAGGGACCACATGACTGCTTACTAATACCTGATCTAATCCTTCTAATCACCTTCTGAGGCAAGGTTTATAGTCTTCATTTCAGAGGCTTGGAGAGTCAGCTAAACCTGGAAGTCTAGCAATAAAGAGGAACCATGATGAGAAACAGAGCCAGTTGCCTTATCTGGAAGAGAGAGAAGCAGAAAGCCTAGAGATGGGGAAGTCCCAGAATATTGGCCCTAGAAAAGAAGTTCTGGGCACAAGGAATCCCCCTAAGCAAGAATTTAGGAACAAACGCTCTACCCTTCAGATTGGGGTGACTGAACCAAGGCGTCAAGTAGCAGAATAGTGTGAAGGCAAAAATGTTATATATTCACATATTTAACAATTGCTTATTAACCATCTGTTTTTTGCCAGACAGTACAATAAGCATGGAGACAGAAGTTAGGAGAGTTTCTACTCTCAAAGAATTCAGTGTAGAGGGAAAAACAAAAGCGTAAACAGAACAGAAGGTGCTCTAAAGGGTGCATGAAACTTGAGCTAATCTAGAAGGATAATTAGGAACTGCCCAACCAAGAAGGAAGGGAGGGCCATTCTCAGTAGACGAAATAAAATGTGCAAAGGCACAGAGGAAGAAAAGAACAAGAAGTCTGAACAACTGATTGTGAACTATGATTAGAGCAAAAGGTACGTGAAGAGTTTCTGGCAAGAGAATAAATTCTGTAATAAATAAATAATCAAGTCAAATATTTATTGAGTACTTACTATATATCAGACAGCATTCTAAGTGGTTGGGATAAAGTAGTGAATAAGATTGATAAAAATTATTTCCCCTATAGAGGTTACAGTATGAGAA
Source organism: Otolemur crassicaudatus (assembly GCA_963574585.1). Classification (NCBI taxonomy): domain Eukaryota; kingdom Metazoa; phylum Chordata; class Mammalia; order Primates; family Galagidae; genus Otolemur; species Otolemur crassicaudatus. The sequence continues at coordinate 7,053 of CAUYQS010008056.1, read as the reverse complement.
GTGACAGACAGTAAACAAAATTTTATGTAAGTAAAATACATAAACAGCTGGGTGCAGTGGCACATACCTCTAGTCCTAGCTACTTGGGAGGCTAAAGGTGGAGGACAACTAAGCTCTGGGTTTAAGGCAACACAGTGAAAACCCATCTCAGAAAACCAAAACAGGCTGGGTGTAATGGCTCACACCAGTAACCCTGGCACTCTGAGAGGCCGAGGCAGGAAGATCCCTTGAGCTCAGGAGTTTGAGACAGCCTGAGCAAGGGCGATACCTATCTCTACTATAAACAGAAAAATTAGTCAGGCATTGTGCTGGATGCCTGTAGCCATAGCTACTTGGGAGGCTGAGCCCAGGAATTTGAAGTTGCTATGAGCTAGGCTGAGGCCATGGCACTCTAGCCCAGGTGACAAAGCAAGACACAAGACTCTGTCTCAAAAAAAAAAAAAAAAAAAGGATCATTCTGGATACCCTATTGAGAATATTCTGTAGGGGACAAGGGCAGAAGCAGAGACCACTGAGGAAAACCAGTAGTAACCAATCGTGCAGGCAGATAAAAAAAGAGGATTCTGCACTGGCAAACACTCAGGCTGCAAAAAAAAAAAAAACAAAGAAAAGGAGGAAAGGGAAAGGGAAGAGTATAGGGAGGGTACAGGGAAAGGAAGAGGAAGGGAGAGGAGGAAAGGGGAGGGAAGAGGAGGGGAGGGAAGGGAAGGGGAAGGGAAGGGAGGGAAAGGAGAAGGGAAGGGGAATGAGAGGAAGAGGAAGAAGAAGAAAAGAGGGAAAAAGAAATAGGACTCTTGAAAGAATTGCACACAGCAGAGTCTGGAGTGAGACTGAAGATAGGAAAACTACTCACACAATTTCAGCAGGAATGCGAAAAACCAATTTCTAAGCTAGAGTGAGAAATGAGGAGTAGAGAAAAAGAGACAGAGCTGAGCTGTTATCTAGGAGGCAGAATCAGCAGGACAAGGATGGGAAGAGACCATAAGGATGGAGGAAGCTTTTGCCCAAGTGAACAGGTATCACAAAGTCCTATGAAGAGGGAAGAAATTCTTAATGAAGTTTCACCTTCTTAGCCTAAAAAAAAGAGGGACCCCCCTCTTTCTCCAGGAGACATAACATTTCTCCCTCCATCGGTCACACAGGACAGAAAGTCCTACTTTATTACTAAAGCTAGCAACCCATCCACTTAGTTGCTCAAGCCAGAAATCTGAGTCATCCTTGTCATCTCCTACCTTCTTAGCGCCATATCTAATTCACCAAAACACCTCTTTCATCCATCTTCTCATGACCTACACTATCAGCCCCTACTTCCAAGCCCTGGGTCTCTCCCCTGAAAGGCAGAGAGAGTTCCCTAATTGGTCTCTTTCATTCACTCCTGCCCCTCTCCAATTCCCTCCTCACTCTTGAGGCTACAATACATTTTCTAAAATGTATACTGGAACATGCCACTCCTTGGCTCTAAACTTGTCAGTGGCTTCCCTTTACAGAATCCTGCCTGATCTGGGCCCTGCTTACCTGTCCAGCTTGATCCCAAGCCACTCTTTCCTTTGCTCTCCAAGGAGCCCCACCCTGCAGAGCACCTGGCACATAATAAACCTTGAGCACATGCACGCTGAATGAAGGAGACCTGCTGGTGAGACGTTTCACCTGTCTGTAAACTACTGCCCCTGAAGCCACAGGCTGTGGACCAAGTGGACAGAAGCCTTCAGGTGCACCCTATGCAGGGCTACTCCACTACCAGGACTGGAACCCTGCTCACTCTAATTGGGGACGCTTATGGCAGGGGCTCTGGCCACGAACAGGAGGCAGATACATTCAGGTAATTATCACCTGCAGGGCTATGTGATAGCCTGGGCTGCAGAGGTGGGACCCAAGGGGGAATACTGACCTCCTCAGCATTCTCCAAGTCATCTAGCCCTTCATCCTCCTCCACATCATCAAAGTCGTCACCATCAAAACTGCACAAGAAGAGATCAGAGAGTTAGAGCATTGCTCACTAAAATTAAAGGCGGCAGAGGTCTGTATGTCATCTGCTATATAAAAGGCACTCAATAAATACCTACTTAATGAGTGAATCCAACTTTCATTCCATTTTACTCAGTCTGTCCCCATTAGCCCCCCAATTCTGCTAAAACTCACTCATCATCACTGTTTCCCTCTCTACTGGATCACTCCCATCAGCATTTAAACATGTAAAAAAAAATAAAACAACAAAAAAAGCCACTTCTCTTTTCCTTTCTTCCACAGCCCTAATGCTCCCCTTTGGTTTTGTTTGTTTCTGACAAGGTCTCACTCTTGTCACTCAAGCCAGAGTATAGACATGATCATAGCTCACTGCAATCTCCTAGGCTCCCGCAATCCACCTGTCTCAACCTCCTGAGTAACTGAGACTACAGGTATGTGCCACCACACTCCACTAATTTTTATTTTTTGTAGAGACAGGATCTTGATATTTTGCCCAAGTTGGTCTCAAACTCCAGACCCCAAGTGATCCTCCTGCCTCAGCCTCCCAGAGTGCTAGGATTATAGGCATAAGCCCCCGCAATGGGCTCCATGCTTCCTTTGGAGCTAAATTTATGACAGAGCTGTCTGTCCATCCTTGCCGTCTCCAATTCATCTCTTTACATCCTGTCACATAATCTCACCCCAATAAGATTTTCACTCCCACAGCTCCATCAAAACCACTTTTTTCTTTCTTAAGTCAGTTTTTTCCCCCCCAGTGCAGTGGTATTGTCATAGCTCATACCAACCTTGAACTCCTGTGTTTAAGCAATCTTCCTTCCTCAGCCACTGGAGGAACTGGGATTACAAGCACCCACCACAATGCCCAGCTAGTTTTTCTATTTGTAGTAGAGACAGGATCTCACTCTTGCTCAGCCAGGTCTTGAACTCCTGAGCTCAAGGGATCCTTCGCCCTCAGCCTCCCAGAGTGCTGGGATTACAGGCATGAGTCAGTGTGCTCAGCCCAAAAACTACTTTTTTCAAGTTTATTAGTGATCTCCATGTTACTAAGTCCAAACAATTCTTGCTCTAATTTAGCTTGATAAGGTGGCACATCAACTCCTGCTCCATTCACTCTCCTCACTTGACTGCAAGGACACCTCTCTCTCCGTGTCCCCTACTTCACTGGCTGCTCCTACTTAGTCTTTGCTGGCTTTTCCTCTTTCCACATAAGCACTCAATATTGGAATGCTCTAAGTCATCAGTCACCTTCTCCACTGTCACTCACTCCTCTGGTGATCCTACTTGTTTCTTAGTTTTCACAAATACACCTCTGCTGAAAACACCACTTTTTTTTCTTTTTTTTACAGACAGTGTTTTGCTGTGTTGCTCAGGCTGGTTTCAAGCAATTATCCTACCTAAGCCTCTCTAGTAGCTGGGACTACAAGACTTCTATATTTTTATCTTAAGAACAGGTTTCTTGGGCAGTGCCTATGGCTCAGCGGGTAGGGCGCCAGCCCCATATACCGAGTGTGGTGGGTTCAAACCTGGCCCTGGCCAAACTGCAACAAAAAAATAGCCAGGCGTTGTGGCGGGAGCCTGTAGTCCCAGCTACTAGGGAGGCTGAGGCAAGAGAATCGCCTAAGCCCAGGAGTTGGAGGTTGCTGTGAGCTGTGTGATGCCAGGGTACGCTACCGAGGGTGATAAAATGAGACTCTGTCTCTACAAAAAAAGAATAGGTTTCTCAGCCAAGCACAGTGGCTCACACCTGTAATCAATCCTAGCACTCCAGGAGGCCAAATTGGGTGGCTTGCTTGAGCTCAGGAGTTCCAAACCAATCTGAGCAAGAGCGAGACCTCATCTCCACTAAAAATAGAAAAATTAGCGGCAGCCTTGTGGGTGAGCACCTGTAGTCCAGCTACTCAGGAGGCTGAGGCAGGAGGATGGCTTGAGATCAAGAGTTTGAGGTAGCTGTGAGCTATGATGCCACAGCACTCTATCTACCCAGGGTGGCAGAGTGAGACTCTGTCTCAAAAATAAATAAATAAATAAAAAAGAAAAGATCTCTCCTCTGACCCTATACATTCAATCCACCAGAAAATCTTTTTGGCCTGGCGGCGCCCATAGCTCAGTCTGCAGGGCTCCAGCCACATACACTGAGGGAGACAGGTTCAAACTCAGCCCAGGCCTGCTAAACAACGACAACTGCAACGTAAAAGAAAAAAAAAAATAGCCGAGGGCGGTACCTGTGGCTCAAAGGGATGGGGCACTGGCCTCATATGCCGGAGGTGGCTGGTTCAAACCCAGCTCCGGCCAAAAACTGCAAAAAAAAAAAAAGAAAAAGTAGCCAAGCATTGTGGTGGGCGCCTGTAGTCTCAGCTCCTTGGGAGGCTGAAGCAAAAGAATCGTTTAAGCCCAGGAGTTTGAGGTGGCGGTGAGGCATCACAACACTCTACCCAGGGCGACAGCTTGAGACTTTGTCTCAAAAAAAAAAAGTCTTTTTGGCTCTACGTTTAAAATATATCTCGAATTCAAAACCATTTTTCACCACCTCTACTACTGTCACCCGAGTTCATGCCACTGCCTTCTCTCACCTAGATTAATGCAACCCTTCCAGACGTTACCACCCTGGGAACCTGCCCAGACGCTCCTCTGTGTAACTTCTACTCTACACACTTTTCTGCTACAGAAGTTCACAAGGCCCGCATTATCCGCTTGCTTGTGGGACTGTCCCCTCTTCTAGCAAGTGAGCTCCTGAAGAGCAAGGGCCGTACCTACTTCACCCCAGTATTCTCCTTACAAGACAGTGACTGTGTGACGAAAAGACAGCCTTTTCACGGAACCTCTCCGAACACTCGAACCTGGGCCTGTCTGTGCCCAACCTCTGCCCAGGCTATGCTCCTGGGTCCCCGCCATTCCCTTCTCCACCTCCGCCAGCCCCCTCAGGACCCTAATCCTCTAAGACACAGCCCCTCGACGCCAGGCTCTTCATCTGCCTTGGACCCAGGCCTCGCCTCATCTGCCCCTTCTGAGGCCCCCGCGAAGACCATTCCGTTCCCGCACTCACTTGTCCTCGTTGTCTGACATGCCACCTTCGCTGCACCAACACCGCCGTAAGCTTCAGAGCCGCGCGGACACCTCCAAACAGCGGACCTCCAGGTCGCGCGGCACCACGAGTATCCTGCGCCGGCGCCGTGACGCGGAGGAAATCACTTCCGGTAGGCAAACCGAGCGCGCCAAAGGCGCGCGTGCGCAGGTCAGGGAGCGCGCGTTACCATGGTAGCCAGAGACGCTAGCCGCCGCGCTGCAGTCCAGCCTGCGTCACATTTCTCTGGTTCTCTGGAGCGCGTGCCTCGGTACAGCCGTGGTCACCGTCTCCGGGAGCCCACACGCCGCTCTTTGTGGGAAGAGGGTCACCCAGACGGGCTTTTACTTTAGGGTGAGGTTTGAATTTTGGCAAATCCCCAATGGGTACTACTGTAAACACGGCTATCTTAACGCTCCTTTCCTCCCAGGCGCACTTCCCTGCCACACGCGTATCTGCCTGTGTGTCGGGATGGGAGAATTTGGCACTGTCGCAATATTAACTGGCGACGTCACGATTCTCTGCGGCTTGTTCCCCTTTCCCAGAATTCGGAGAGTATTGGAGAGGGGGCAGAGATTGGGCCTGGGAGACATGGAATATATTATTACGTCTTTCCGTCCTCAGGGCCCTCCCATGGCTTCACAAGGACGGGTGGAGATAGTGACCAGAAGAACGGGGTTCGGGCGCTGCCCCAAGAAAACTACTTACACCCCGGGGACATGCGAGCTGCTCAGAGGTCAGTGGGTTAAAGGACACAAGAAGAGGGGTGGTAATAGTTACCCCATGTAACTCAGTTCTCTCATATATGACCTATGGCTTAGCAATTGCTATTTTCCTTTAAAGATAAAGACTCTGGGGTTTCAGAAAGTTTCAAAATGCTACAGCTTGCAAGGGGCCAAAAGTCAAAGAATGAAGAAATGTAGAGTAGGATACTCCTGTGTATTCTTTAGATCACACTTACAGCTTTCCCAGGGAAGCCTTATCTCCTCCCTACCAGCACCGCCAGAGTGGTGGTAGGGAGAAGATAAGGACCTACTGTTATGTGCCCTCACACTGTCAAATACATTTCTTTTTGTTGGACTTAATACACCTATAGTCAGACATTCATTTTAGTATCCCAATCTGTCCCAATTCATCTTTCATGAATTCCATCATGCAAGAATTATTCCCATTTCAGCTCACAGTGATAGCTCTAGCCCCTCGCACGTGAACAAGTATTAATTGATTCATTTACTCAACCAAAACTTTACTATCCTACTATGTACCCTTTTTCTTTTTTATTTGAGACAGAGACTCACTATGTTGCCCTCAGAAGAGAGCCGTGGCATGATAGCCCACAGCAATCTCCAACTCCTGGGCTCAAGTGATCCTCTGGTCTCTCAGCCTTATAAGTAGCTGGGACTACAGGTGCCCACCACAACGCCCAGCTAGTTTTTAGAGACAGGTCTTGCTCTTGCTCAGGCTGGTGTCAAACTCTTGACCTCCAGCAATCCAACCATCTCAGCCTCCCAGAGTGCTAGGATTACAGATGTGGGCCACTGCACCTGCCCCCCTACTATGTACTTTAGACATTATTTTTAGGTGCCAGGGATACAGTGGTGGGGAAAAAAAAGAAAAAATATAAATATATATATAAATTTATATATTTATATATTTATAAATATATTTATAAATAATTTATATATTTATAAATCTATAAATAGAAAGTAAAAGGGTAAAAAAAAATTAAATAAAATATGTAAAACTTAGGTGGTGATGAGCCCTGTAGAAAAAAATGAAACGGGAAAGGTAAAAAGGGCATGCTCCGTGCAGAATGGGGATAGGAAGCAATACAATTTTTTTTTTTTTGAGACAGATCCTCAAGCTGTCCCCCTGGGTAGAGTGCCATGGCATTACAGCTCACAGCAACCTCCAACTCCTGGGCTCAAGCGAGTCTCCTGCCTCCGCCTCCCAAGCAGCTGGGACCACAGGCGCCCGCCACAACGCCCGGCTATTTTTTGGTTGCAGCCATCATCGTTGTTTGGCGG
>CAUYQS010008055.1:0-90264 GCA_963574585.1 Otolemur crassicaudatus | reverse complement strand
CCCCCTGGGTAGAGTGCCATGGCATTGCAGCTCAGAGCAACCTCCAACTCCTGGGCTCAAGCGAGTCTCCTGCCTCTGCCTCCCAAGTAGCTGGGACCACAGGCGCCCGCCACAACACCCGGCTATTTTTTGGTTGCAGCCATCATTGTTGTTTTGGCGGGTTCAGGCTGGGGATTCGAACCCGCCACCTTAGGTGTACATGGCTGGCGCCTTAGCCGGTTGAGCTATAGGCGCCGAGCCAGTAAATTTTATATTATGTGTATTTTATCAAAAAAAATGTAGCTAAATCTAATTCAACCATCAGGCATAACATATGTCTGTCTTTATAATGTCCCCTTGCTATACAGCTTTGCTAGGGAAAGAATTCATAATTTTTATTAAACAGAAACCAACTTGATTCTCCTTTTGATGCAAATGTGAAAGTCATACAAAGAAATTAAGAACCCAGCTAGCTTGTTTCTTGTTGAGTTATAAGGTAAGTATATGGAAGAATAAATGGTTTTCTCATTTGTTTTCTCTTTCTGAGGGAAGATATTCTCTCTTTTTTTTTTTTTTCCAAACACAAGAAATGCACTCCATCCGGGCATTCTCCAGGGCTTCACAATGTCACCCCTCCTGGGCTTTCTTCCACCTACCTCCTCTGACACCAGCTCCTTCAAACTCAGGCTCCAGCAGAAGAGGGATACTGCCTGAATTTTCTTTTTTTACAGGTTAATGGGCAATTGGACAAGAAACTTGTACTTATGATTGTTTGTTTTTAAAATGGGCCCTGCGACGTCATGGCAGGAGCCTGCTAGTTGTCCTCAGATATCTACACGCTCCCCGCCCTATTGCTGTTGTACATGACAACTGTATGATATGACCCGATAGCTACTTCCCACCCCTCTCCCAGTGAGGTGGGCCCATGTGACCATATTCTGGCCAAAGGAATGTGGGCGGAGGTGGTGTGTCCCTTTGAGGTCATGCCTTTGAAGGAGTGGGTACATCCTGCCTTGGGCTTTTTCCTGGCTGGTGTGTGCACAGGATGGTGGGTGACGGAGCAGTGTTCTCAACCCCAGAGGGGGAGCTGTGTGTTGAGTGTGGCAGAGCAACAAGACAGAAGGAGCCCGTGTCCCTCAATCTATGAAGCTTCCATAATAGCCCTGAAGGAGGTATGTTACATCTGGAAGGAATAATGTGTAATAAACGTATAATAAAGTGCTACCTATACCCTGATCAGCTGGGTCAAGTCTTGTTTTAAAATGAATAAACTAAGGCCAGAGAGATTAAAAGACATTCCCAGAGCCATACAGCTGTCCCCTCGGCAGAAAGTATATTAAAGTGATGGGAAATTACGCCTCTCTTGTCTCCGGGTGTGAGAATCAAGTGTCCTACAATTTCTTCCTTATTGATTTAATGTCATACTTAGCAGAGGTAAAGAAAGAATGTGATGCTCAGAACTCGATCGTTTCTAGTTTCCTAGGATGATCAACGTGTCCTATTAACAGAAATTATTTAATTCAGTGTAGACCGCCGAGATCCAAGGTTAACGGGAAATTCTAAAGGTTGTGACTGAGGAAACAGCCAAACTGTGAGATATTCTGAAGTGCATTTCCTAAAGTCCACGGACCAGCAGTAAGTTGCACTGTCTTTATACCTCCTTCTGAGAAGGAGCAGTAAGCCTTAGGTCAGGACTGGAATTTGTCTCTGATGCTGAAAACACCCAGCTTTAAGTATGTATACAAGAAACCACAGCCCTACTTAGCTAACACGAAGTCCACCCATCACGGTGCATTTGCTGTTAGTTAACTTATTCATAAAAAAGTAGAAAAAGGGCTCTCAACTCTCCCTTCCTGGGTATCCTCATCTGCTGGTTTAAAATGACATTCAACAGGAATTATGCTGTCTGATGTACTTCACACATCTGGTGCCACAAGCAGTTGCGAAACGGCTTGGATCTGTTTCAGAGAGCAAAAGCAAATGACCTTATTGGTTCAAGCTTTGGATACAGTTTGTGGAAAAGAAGAATTCTTTCTCTCCTTTGGAACATACTTTGGAAGCCTTTCTTTTAGGTTCCACGTAGTGGGCTTCCTTATACTAAGTCACAACATCACAGGGCGACTGAAACCTTCAGAATGCAAAGCCATTTGGCTGTGTTTCGTGCACCCTCCTTCTGAGGTCCCACAGAGCTGTCCTGAGTCATCCTTACTAGTAGCAGAAATGCAAAGTGTGAATGGGGCTCACTTTCCTGCAACAGATTGCCACTCTCTGCTTCACCAGCTTCCAGCTCTCAAAAATCTTCAGTTCCAGTTACGGTTTCAAATCTGATGTCACACACTTGTTTTCAAAATCATCAAGAGCTCCCTGTTGCCCCGAGAAGCCTGAGCTCTAACATGTAAGACCTCCGAGGTACTGTCCTGTCTCTCCACATCCATGGCCTGTATTGTTCCTCTTCACCATGGCTACCTTGGACTACACTCTCCTACTCCTGCAGAATTGTCTGTTCACCTGCATTTCAGTTATTCATGTACCCACGTCTCTAGGTGTGAGCAGACGGAGGACTCGTGTCCTACTTTTATACCTAACATCTGGGCCGCTTATTGGCACACGGAAGATGCTCACCATATGCTTGCTGAATGAAAGTAGAAAAAGAGAATCTTAAAGTACATAGTCTAAAATCATTTCAAGAATCCGAGTTAAATGCGTAAAAGAGATCAGGATTTGTTTTTTATTTGGCCGGGGCTGGGTTTGAACCTGCTGCCTTTGGCATATGGGACCGGCGCCTTACTCCTTTGAGCCACAGGCACCACCCGAGATCAGGATTTGTTAATAGTGTCAAGAGGCACAACATTTATTGGTACAGAAAAGCCACATGAGGGCAATTGATAGCTTTACAATGGGAATCAGAAGACTGAAATTTGAGTCTGTTTCCCTAACTCTGGGCAATATACGTTTATAAAACAAAAATCTAAATCCTCCCTTGAAGTAAATCTCCAGTGATAGCTCATAAGGAACACCCCTCTGAGATTTTTCCCTTTCTAATTTTTTTTTTTTTTTTTTGAGATAGAGTCTCATTATGTCACCTTCAGTAGAGTGCCACAGCATCACAGCTCACGCAACCTCCAACTCCTTGGCTCAAGTGATTCTCCTACCTCCACCTCCCAAGTAGCTGGGATTACAGGCGCCCATCACAATGTCCTTCTAATTTTTTTTTGTTGTTATTGTTGTCGTTGTTTAGCAGGCCCTGGCTGGGTTTGAACCCACCAGCCCTGGTGCTTGTGGACAGTGCCCTAACCACTGGACAATAGGCGTGGAGCGGCCCTTTCTAAATTTTTAAACAGAGATGAAAAAGCCTGAAGTACTCACCTCATGGTGTTTGAGGTTCCAATAAGCTTGCAGCCATCAAAGTGCTTTCTAAACTATGCAATGGTAAGTGGGTGAAAGGCATTATTGTCATAGAAGGGAACGGAAGAAAACTCTTCAGAGTGACTACTGTGGGCCAGGCAAGAGGGAGCCAAAGGAAACCCAGAGACTCAGGACTGCCCTGGCAAATGCTGCCCCAGACAAACCCCACCCTATGCTCAGGTGGACACTCTCAGAACCAGCCAGTAACATCACTCTCTCTGGAAACCAACTTCAGTCTCCACTGGTCTGAGTAGGTATCATGGATGGTGGACAAGAGACATATACCAGATACAGGAGGAAATAAACACTCCACCAAACACCTGGCCACCCCACCCCGGCCAGGGCATCTGTGGAGCTGGCTCACACCCACTCACACTTCCCTGAAGGGGGTTTAACGGGGGAATGTGCTGAGCAAGGCCCAGAGTTGGGGAGATTTGTAATTTGGCACCATAGAACAAAACTGGTCCCTTGAAATGAGGATTGCAATGTAATTTAATTTGACTTTTTTCTTGTGGGAAAGAACCTATATTCTTCTAAAAATCATGTTGGGACATTTATTTCTTGAAATTGTTTATAAAGCATCATTTTATAGCATCCAACCTGCCTAAGTCTTGGACCTACAGAAAGTATTAAAAATGAAGACTGTACCTCTTTTAGTATTGTGTTAAGGATTACCTTTATGCATTCATCCCACAAATATTTATTTAGCACTGTGACCTGCTAGGGTAGTAGGCTAGGTACTAGGGAAACAGTTATTAACAATTAGAAGTGGCCTACAGCAAATGTTTACACTTTAATGGTGATAAGGGTTACAAAGACGTAGAGGGTTCCTCTGCTCTAATGAACCGGAGTCGGGGGTGGTGAGGAAAAGAGGGGATGGTGGGAAAGAACCACAGGAGTGCCTGGGAAAGAGCTTGGCTAGAGCTTGAGCCAGAAGGAAGGTACAGAGCAGAGCCCAGGAGCAGTGAGAGGTCACTGCTGCCCGGCCATAACCCAAGAGCATCAGGAAGCCACGGCAGGAAGGGCTGTATGCAGGGGAGCAGCCTGGTATTGAACAACAAAAATGAAAACCAAGGACAACTATAACACCCAGGATAGTGCTAAGAAGCATGCAGACCCAGGCAAGGGTGAGAGGAGTCTCCATTTTACCTATGAATACACTGAGTCTCAAAAGTGAAGTGACTCAACCAAGACCACACAGAGAAATACCAGCAGAGCCTTGTTTTTCTTTTCTTTCTTTCTTTTTTTTTTAAACTATAATAAAAACTCTAGCTGGGAAGCTGGGGTCAAAGCTCTCCCACTGTTGCACCCACATCTACATGATCATGCACTTGGCATGTTCACCACTTGACCTTCAAAATACTACTAATAGCAGCGATCATTTATCAGGCATCTGCCAGGTGCCAGGCAACTTGCTAGGTGCCTTCCATATCAACTCTTCACAACAATCTTGTAAGACAGGTATAGTTTTTACTGTTTTACAGTTAAAAAAAATCAAGACTCAGAAATATTTTTTATCATTTTTATTAGTTTTTAAAATTTCAGATTAATATAAAGGTACAAATGATTAAGTTATAAGGTGAAGTTCAAGTTGTAGTTGAGCCCAGGGGTGTGCTGTCTACCCTTACATTGTGCCCATTAAGTGAGAGCTTGCCAATCCCTCGCTCTCCTCCCCTCCCCCCCCAATTCTTCTTCTCCCTTGAATTTAATTGCGTTTCACTTGTGTGGGCACGTTGTTGTTTATCTGTTGGTTTCATACAAGTATCGAGTACATTAGGTACTTACCTTTCCATTCTTGTGAAACTACTAAGAACAAAATTCTTCACCTCCCATCCAGGTTAAAACAAAAGATGTAAACTCACCATCTTTTTATGGCTGAACAGTATTCCATAGTATTCATATATCACAGTTTATTAATGGAAATTTTCTTTAAATTGCCCGAGGGCACCCAGATAGTCAAGTGTGATCAGAATCCAAGGCTGTGTCCTTCTGACTTCACACTTGGCCACTATACCATGCAGAATATAGATTTAATCATTATCATATGCTAAATTCTGGCTTTCAGAGCAAAGTCAGAATGGAAACAAAGAGCTTTCTCTCTTTAAATAAAGAAAAAAAAACCTATATGAAATCGTCTGAAAAGTTGTATCAAGCAATTAAAAATACAGAAGGGGCCAATATATATATATATACACGTTTTAAGAAAGGAAAAAAAGTGTATGAAATTTGTAATACACTAGTCACATTTAATTTCTACAATTACAAGAGGTGCTCAATGTGACTTGTATTCATCTTTTGTTACTGGTATATGGAATATTACACTTTTTTTGTTTTTGTTTTTTGTTTTTGAGACAGAGTCTCAAATTGTGGTCCTGGGTAGAATGCCATGGCATCACAGCTCACAGCAACCTCCAACTCCAGGCTTAAGTGATTCTCTTGCTTTAGCCTCCCAAGTAGCTGGGACCACAGGCATCTGCCACAATGCCCGGCTACTTTTTGGTTATAGTTGTCATTGTTGTTTGGCAGGCCTGGGCTGGATTCGAAACCACCAGCTGTGGTGTATGTGGCTGGTGCCTTAGCTGCTTGAGCTACAGGCGCAGAGCAGAGTATTACACTTTTAATAACAGTTTTTCCTTTTTTTTTTTTTTTGAGACAGAGCCTCAAGCTATCTCCTTGGGTAGAGTGCCATGGCATCAAAGCTCACAGCAACCTCCAACTCCTGGACTCAAGTGAGTCTCCTGACTCAGCCTTCCAAGTAGCTAGGATCACAGGCACTTGCCACAATGACGGGCTATTTTCTGGTTGCAGTCATTGTTGTTTGGCGGGCCCGGGCTGGATTCAAACCTGCCACCTTAGGTGTATGTGGCTGGCGCCTTAGCCACTTGAGCCACAGGCACGGAGCCAGTTTTTCCTTTCTTAAAGCGGATCCACTGTTTGGGGTCCCTCTGCATATGTATAAGCATTGAGAACATTCAGAAGAAAATTTTTATTTTAAACTACCACATAAAGGGCACCAAACTTTAAAAACACTCCTCTAACCTGTATCAGGGGTTAAACATTGGCCATAACCACGTGGCTGTGACAGGATGAGTATGTCCTGTTAGATGGTCTGATCTATACTCTCAAGTGCAGGAAGTGCGCTGCTGACTCTTAAAGGGTAGGGCAGTGGAGAAAAAGGAGATCGTGTCTGATGGACCTGCTCTTGGTCCTGAGAGCTGGTGGAAATGGAATTTAAAGTGAGCTTCCATATGGTGACTACTCCGAAAAGCAGACTTAAATAAGAAAATAAGGGAAAAGAAACTCTCACCCTCATCAGAAAGTTATGTAGCCTGCATGAACACAGAAAAGCAGGATGATCTTAGAAGCAATTATAACCCCACTGAAATAAACCTTGCACATCATGCAAACGATTTTCAGGAAACAGCTGTTACTCATGCTTAAGGAGATAGAAATATTCCCGTTAAGAAAGAACAGACCAGGATGCACTTGCTCTATGACAAAGAAGTCAGATCATCCCTGGGTACAGTAAACATTAAAATGAACGCTGCAGGAAACTGGGTTAGTGAATCAGAAATAGACATGAGAAACATACATGGAGTGTTGAAAAGAATGTGAGAGAAGACGGCAGACACAGGAAATAGAGCCCATGGAGATGTACCTGTGAGCAATGGGAGTCTCCAGGGGAGAAGAGCAAATGGAAGACGGTCAATTTTCCAGAACTTAATGCCAAATGCAAATACAGATAATCTGTGGAGTGAAGCCTGGAAATGCTCACTGGGTGCTGTTATATTTGTAAGCAGAAAAAACACATGACGGTGTATCTGTTTAAGGCAAACAAAAGCAGGTTTGAGTCTAAAACCAGATCACTTTCAGACAGGTGAAAATTAGTATAGCTTTAGTTTCTTCTGTTGTTAAAAACTGAGTCTAAGAGAGGAAACAGGAAAATGAGCACGTAAGGGCTGAAGGCCCGGGGAGAGGGTGAAATCTATACAAGATGTAAAGGTACTACTAATATTACCCCAATACCATTTCTCCAAAAGGCAGAGACTGCTGCCCCTAATACCAGGGACAGAAGAAAAGGGGACTCTCTTAATGTTCAGCAGCGTTCGGGTGCCCCTGGAATTAACCTTCCCTTCAGCCGTAAGTAAGCAAGATCATCAATTCTGGGGCAGACAGTTGCTAATTAAAAAGAGCTATAAGCAAAAAAATATATCATAAGTATTGCTACTGATGACTCTAAAAACTGATGAAATTATTGAAACCAAAAGCATAAAAGAGAAATGTAAAGGAAACTCAAAAAGAAAAAAAAAGAGAGAGAAACTTAGGACTTGAATTTAGTAAATGAATGAAGTGTGGGCAAGGAGAAAGTCCAAGGTCAAAAGACACAGAATTACTTAATATTCTTAAAATGGAATAAAGTTACTTTGTCCAAAAGGGGAGCTGTCACCGTCATCACCATCACCACCGTATCATCAAAGCCATCGCTGATACAGCACTGAGGACATGTATGTAGTATGTAGTAGGCACCATTTTTAAATCTTTAATCTTCAAAATAAATCTATGTGGTAGGTACTCTTATTGCTGCCACTCCACTGATGAGAAAACTGAAATCCAGAGAGATAAAGTAACTTACCTATGGCCCCAGAGCTAAATAAGTGGGATTCGAATACAGCCGTTAGCTGCTTCACTCTCCTACCTCTCTCTATGGCTACGTAGGAAGAATAGGGCCCGTATAGGATATATTTTAAAATAATCACTATTATACTTGAGGTAATAATTATTAAAGCAACTACTATTTGCAAAGGACCTATCGTGCCAGGCATGGCATTAAGCATTTTACGGACATCAGTTCATTTAATTCTCACAGCCTTGTAAGATATTGTAAAGATGAAAGGGTAAAGGTAAAGAGATTGTGAAGATTGTAACGGTACTAAGAATTCTTGTTCGAGGTCTTACAACTAGTAATTTGCAAAGACAGGATCTGAACCAAGGACTATTTGATCCTAAAACCTGAGCTCCTTCTCGACTAAGCTAATTCCTTTCCAGAGTCAGGATGTTTATATCCTGAATGGCATTAAAAGGTAAAAGACTATCACAGGCTCATTTTATTTTTAAGAGGCACAGTGACTGCTTCTGTCAAGTTCCCAGGGACCTCCTAGTAGCCAAATTTAACAAATGCTTCCCTCCCACAATCATCTGGTAGAGGTTTCCACTCCTGGCTTCTTTTTTTGTGCCCCCCCTTTTTAGGATGGAGTCTTGCTATGTTGCCCAGGCTGGAGTGCAGTGGTATGATCGTAACTCAGGGTAACCTCCAACTACTGGGTTCAAGCAATCCTCTTGCCTCAGCCTGCTGTGTCACTGGGACTACAGGTACATGCCCCCATGCCCAGCTAATTATTTTACTTTGTAGAGACAGAGCCTTGCTATATTGCCCAGGCTGACCTCAAATTCCTGGCCTGGAGTGATCCTGCCACCTCCATCTCCTGAAATACTGGGAGTCCAGGTGCAAACCACCGCTCTGGTTCTCCTCAATTCTTTTTTTTTTTTTCTCCCCAATTCTTCAAATTCCTTCCTGTCACTGCTATTCTGATTTTCCTCCCACATGACTGACTTTTTCTTCATTCCTCTTTAATGGACTACTCTGTCTTTGTCCATCTCTTCATCAAGTGATCGTCGGATTTTTGTCATGATCCACACACATACCTACACACACGTGCGTATGTAACTTCCTCATACATACACATGTACATATACAATCTGTATGCTTTCCAAAATATCTCAACAGCCATCCCATTCAAAAATTTTATTTATTCTTCCCTGCCCTTTATGTATCTATGCTTTTGTTGGTTTGTGGACACCTACCAAAGTCCTTATCATATGAAGCTGAAACTATCTATTTGCTCAAATTTCTCCCAACCAGTCTATAAAATCCTGTATCTTTCACTTCATATGTGAAATGTAGAGTATGGGGTCTGGTACAAAGCAGACACTACAGAAATGTTTATTAATTGCATAATAAAAACAGGAGTAGAAAGAAAACATAAAAAGAGGCTACTAAGTCAGGTGGCAATCTAGTTTAAAGGATTAATAATTTAAAAAATGCAAAAAACTAAAAGGGCCCTGAGGTAGTATTTTTAGTCTTAATTAAATCAGTAAGAGGTTTAAAAAATAAAATACTCACTGCTACTGAGGCTATTAATTCTGCTTCTTTTAAAAAAAATTTATTTTTTTATTTTTTTTGAGACAGAGCCTCAAGCTGTCGCCCTGGGTAGAGTGCTGTGGCATCACCGCTCATAGCAACCTCCAACTCCTGGGCTCAAGCGAGTCTCCTGCCTCTGCCTCCCAAGTAGCTGGGACTACAGGCACTTGCCACAACACCCGGCTATTTTTTGGTTGCAGCCGTCATTGTTGTTTGGTGGGCCCAGGCTGGATTCGAACCCGCCAGCTCAGGTGTATGTGGCTGGTGCCTTAGTCGCTTGAGCCACAGGCGCTGAGCCCTGCTTCTTATCTCAGTTTTGAAATTGGCAATCTCCTTACACAGTGAAGGCACTAGGCTACGTATGTCAAACACAGTAAAACTATTCACAACCACCACCCCAACGATCCCATCCTTAGAAACGTATCTAAGGAAATAAATCAACGGAAAAGAAGGGCTGTATCTGAGGATATGCTTACAGAAGCTAACGTACTACATAATAGTGAAAAACAGGAAACAGACTAATAAAACAGTAGGATAAAAGCCCAGGGAAATCAATCTGAAGGGCTTTTACATATCCATTAAAATTTAACACAGTAACTGTAAAGGAAAATGGACTATGATATAAGGCTAAGAAAAAAACTAGAATGCAAAATTTATGCAGGCTATCATTATAGTTCCATAAAAATTATTACTTGGACCTGTGCAAAGATTTTCACAAAAATGAGAAAGCTGTTGTGATGAGCAGACTAGGTCTACCTTTTTAAATTAAATTTTAGGATGCAGCTGCTATAATATGAAATGAGACGCAGGGTCCACACTTTATTAGCTATATGTACGTACCACTTTAGGCAAGAACAGTACCTTCTCTGGATTTAGCTTACTCATCTGTAAACCTAGAAAATTCTATTTCTTTTGCATAGAGGACTTCATTACATAAAACGAATATACATAATAAACACACAGCACTTTCTCTGCGCCTAGTGCCGTGTTAAGCACTTTACAAATATTAATTTGTTTAATCATCAAAACAACATTCTGAGATGAGGCACAAAGAGGTTCTGTGATCTGGAGTCACAACAGCAAAATACCTTTCCCTAGCTTTTTAATGTCCATGGGATAAACTGTAGTAGCTTGTTCGCTGGCTTCCCTCTTCCTTGAGAAAAGAACTGTAGCTGTTCCTTGTAATACCCAGAAGCTACGATAATAACCAGCATGTAATGGGGATGAATGAATACTTATTGTGGGAATGGGTGAGCCAATGAAATGAATGGGGTTGCAACATTTTCCTTTCCTGGGTTCTTGATCAGGCATTTCATATGTGTAGTATGTTCAACCATACCGGACTTCAAAGACTTCTTACTTTCATGGCACGATTTGCATTTTGTGTAAAAATTAAACGAACAATTTACAAGATAAAACTACGGGTCTATCTACACCGCATCTTTCTGTATTCTCTTCAGATAATGGGAAATTACCAAGAGCTCTAACCTCTTTTTCCCTTTAAAAACAGAACAGACCCTTCTGAGAAAGTAAAAATGTTTCCCGCTTTTTATAGAACACACAAAATAAAAAGATCCATTTGGTAGACACGTTCTCTTTCTTTCTTCTCACATCAGTTCAGCACTGAGGAACTATTATTAGAAAGCTCAGTTGATAAAGAGGCCTTCAAAAAAGGGAGATAAAAGGTGGGATCCTGTGTGTTCAAAGCTAATTTTAATTACATTGGCTACTGGGGTTACTGAGATACGCCAAACATTTAGCTAATTAGCGGGCTCTTGAGACAAGAGGGATGCCTTGAGACAGACTGTTTTTCCTCATTAATGAGTGATAACAAATTCCAGTTAAATATGCATTTTCACCTTTTCTCCAAGTTATTTGTTCTTTCTCGAATTCCAGGATCACAAACTAATTTAAACTTGAAAATTAGAAGTTAACACTAGGGATCTTCCACTTTAAACCTGGGGACCTAACACCAACTGCCATTAGTAAACATTTTTTAGAAAGATAAAAAAAATTGTTAATATTGATTATAATACTATATTTATAGTTCTGTTCAAAGTCCTGAAATCGGAATTAGAGACTTTATTTTTAACAATTCTATGTAGGACGTTCAAAAAAATAGTAAAATCGTAGTTAACAAGCACTGACGTGCCTGGAGCCCTCTAGAAATGGGTAAGCTTGGTACAGACAGGGAGGAGAGATAAGAGGATAACCACTGCCTTTCATTAAGTACTTACTACATGGGGCAGAATACTAGGAGTTGTACAAAAATTACCTAGTTTATTCCTCCAAACTACGTTGAAAAGTAAAAAATTATGATTCCTATTTTATAGCTGAGAAATCAAGGTTCCTGGAGTTTGAATAGGATCACCCAGTTAGAGAGTATCTTAGCTAGATTTGACACCACAAGCCACTCTTCACAGGCTTATTACGCATGTCTGCCTATATCTGAAAAGACTTCATACACAATATAATCGTCTTTGTTTCTCAGGATTTAGCCTTTATGTGGTACTTGACATGCTCAAAATACAAGTGTGAAGTAGATGTGTTTCTAAGTTAGCTCTTCTTTTAGAGCAGAAGTTAGACCCCAGGACACAATCCAGGCTTCTGAAGTCAACGGGATTTCTCACAATGCTCTTCACAGAAGGTAGCCCCTGCCCACCTGACACTAGGACAGGCTGGTAGCTGTTAGAACAGATTGTAGATGGCCGCCACAGAGCCTCCTGAGTTCCTTCCTAATACCAGTTACAACCTTGCACACCCCCATCGAGAGGTGGAGTCCATTTTTCCACCCCCTCGAATCTGGGCAGGCTCTGTGACTGTTCTGGTAAGTAGAATACGGAGAAGTGCCGCTGCCTGGGTGAAACCTGCTGTCGCGTGAGAAGTACGATTCCCCTTGATCACCATGCTGAGAAGTCCAAGCTACGTGGACAAGTCATCTGTGGACACTTGTCAGCAGCTGAGCTCAGAGCCAGCATTGACTCTTTCCCAGGGATGTCAGAAGACCAGCACAGAATCAGCCAAATCTCCTCAGCTCATGGATCTACTATTCACTTTGGGGGGTGTTTATAACGACAGCCTTAAGGCCAAGCAAGATACTGAATCACTGAGAAAAATCTGCTAATATTCCAAACCCTGCATTTACTGTACAAGTGCATTTCAGAAAATATAATGTACAAATACATGTCAGAAAATTTTCAACTCTAAGGCAAAAATAAAGAAATCACGGTGCTTGATCAGCACACTCCTTTCCCTGGAAAATTTGGTTAACTCACATCTTCTGTCATTAACTCTAACAATAACGTTTCAAAATGACTGCCATTTTCAAAGTAATGGGAATAGTTTCACAATAGTATTTACGCTGTATGTGCCATTTAGAGAACTCTTAAAAAGCCAAAGCTTTTTTTGTCCACATAATGAATGTATTTACCTTGCTAGTTTACAAAGTCCCGAAACTGTATTTCTACAATCATTATTTTTCCACGCCACGTACAGTAGAATGAGTTTCCACGGGTTCTCAACTGAGATAGAAATTGGGCAACTCAAAGGAGAAAAAAGCAACTCACTTTTTATGCAGCACGAGCACTGCTGTTCTATCCACCTCCAAGTCCTTATGTTTTAAGGGCTTTTTGTATAATTTCCTCTCTTTGCCTTTTAAAATACAGTAATACATTTCATTAAGGGGGAAAGCTCTTTAAATGCAGAAAATAAGTTTTTAAAAAAATCAATCTCCCATAACCTTGCGCCACCCAGAGACAATCTCTCATACCCTTTTGGTCAGTAAATGGGTAGGTTCAGCAAAATTATCTTACAGGTTATTCTACAGATGCATTTCATGATCTGATCACCAAATTCGTGTGGATATCACAACCCTGATATGGTTTCTGCTTATACAATCAGAGCCCAGTTTTTCTTAATGCTGGTATGGATAATTTCTTGTTTTAAAAATAAGCAAACCAACAAACACAAAAGGCAAATGTTGGAGAACAGAGATGTCACCACCAAAGAAAAGGATCGAATTAAAACTGGTAGAGAAAACTGAAAACTTACGATTCAGTCACACAGAAATACAGTAGAAGGACTATATACATTTTATGATAACTTGATCATTTGATAATTGGCAGAAAGTCAATTTTCTCTGGAAAACAATGTTATGAGGATAATTACTGTAACAACAAAAAATATTTTTTATTAAATCATAACTTTGTACATTGATGCATTTATGGGGTTCAGTGTACTACTTTGATATACAATGTGAAATGTTTATATTGAACTAAGTAACACATCCATCACAATTATACTCATTACTTAATAGTTTTGAAATGTACCATTGCATCATGTAATTAGGTGAGGTCCCCAAAATGCCCTCCCTTCTCCCATATCCTCCCTCCCCTCATCTCTCTCCCCTCTTCCCTTCTACTTTCTGGACTATAGTTATGTTTTGCCATTCTTTTTTTTTTTTTTTTTTTTTGGTCAGGGCTTGGGTTTGACCCCGCCACCCTCGATATTTGGGGCCGGCACCCTACTCCTTGAGCCACAGGAGCCACTCATGTTTTGCTACTCATATGAATGTGTAGGTGATTATATTTTAATTTCACAGTAGTATTGAGTACACTGGATACCTTTCCCTCCATTCTTGAGATATTTTATTGTGAACATTTCCTATGTTAAAGTGAATAAGACCAGTAACACTCAAGTAAGAATTTTAGCCTCACTTCAAATTGGTCATCATTTACTAGACTATAAGCTGCCCTGAGATTCAAGCAGGAACCTCATACACTTTCATGTTCCTGGCTCACACCATTGAGTAAGGATGCTCTTCTTTAGGCATATGGAAATCACCTAGCAGCCAGTGGAGCTGTACTGCCCAGCTGTGTTTGTATGTCTGAGTTCACAATGTTAGAAGAACTGATGACTATTTCAAAACCATTAACAAATAGAATCCCAGTTCTGTATCCCAATTGAATAGAAAGATGTACAGATGGACCTGGATGACTGACTCTGGAATATTTTGATCTGGGAAAATTTCAGCTAATGTCATAGTTCCTTTCATTTCATGTAGGGTTCTTGTAGGGCATAATCTTGGCTCAGATTCAAATGCAGCATAATAAAAGATGGGTCAAGTTATTTGAATGAAGTCCAAGGAGGATGTTACCTAGGCCATCAGTTTTCTAGTTTTGTATTCATATGTAAGGAAGCAATTAACAAATCTTTTAGCCCTATTTTTTCCCCTAGATGCCAATGAAGGAGAAATATAAGATTCCAGTGAACAAGAAATGCAAGAAAGACAATCTATTCATTTATCCAGCAAATACTTGTAAGGAACTGCTCTATGTTGGGTCCTTAATAAAACAGACGAGGAAGGACGTCACCCTGTGGACCTTCATTCTAGTTTCCTGTGAGAAAGGGCAAACTTATAACTGTGGTAATCGAAGAAGTGCAAACCAACAGAAAAAGATACAAGTTGTTTATAAAAAACGACAACCTGTAAAATTATGCATAGTGGTTAAAGGTTCAAGAGAAATGGGCACTCTCATACTTTGGTTGTGGGAGGACAAGTTGATATAAGATTTCTTTTTGGGAGGGAGGGTCATTTGAAATGGGTATCAAAAAACCTCTTTGTCTCAGTAATCCTACAAATAGGGATTTATCCTGAGGGAATGACTGGAGACATGAGGTATTATGAAAAACTGTTCATTAAAGTATTAAATATAATTACGATATATTGAAACGATATTTTACAGCGTCCAAAAAAGCATAGATCCTCTTTTAATACTGAAATATTATAATTTAGAATAGTTTTAGGCAGTGCATGGTGGCTCACACCTGTAATCCTAGCACTCTGGGAGGCTGAGGCAGGAGAGCTGCTTGAGCTCAGGACTTTGAGACCAGCCTGAGCAAAAGCAAGACCCTGTCTCTGCTAACAACAGAAAAATGAGCCAGGTGTTTTGGTGGGTACCTGTAGCTACTTGGGAGGTTGAGGCAGGAGGATTGTTTGAACCCAGGAATTTGAGGTTGCTGTGAGCTATGATGACGCCACAGCACTCCACCCAGGGTGACAGAGTGAGACTCTGTCTCAAGAAAAAAAAAATAGTTTTAGATTTATAGAAAATTTGTGAGGCTAATATGGAGAATTCCTTCCACCTACCCCACACCCAGTTTCCTCTTTTATTAATACCTTACATTAGACTGTACATCTGTCACAATTAATAAATCACCACTGATGTGATATTTCCTCATCATAGTTTTTACTTAGTGTGATTTTTCTGTCCCAGGATTCCATCCAAGTTACCACGTTACATTTAGTTGCCATTCCTCCTTAGACTTCTTGTGACTATGACACTTTCTCAGATTTTTCTTATTGTTGATGACCTTGATGGTTTTCAGGAGCACTAGTCAGACATTTTATAGAATGTCCCTCAACAGGGATTTATCTGATTCTTTTTCTCATGATGATACTGAGGTTACGAGTTTCGGGAAGAAGGCCACAGAGATAAAATGCCATTCCCATCCCATCACATCGAAGGCATATGCTAGCAACATAACTTCTCATTATTGATGTCAATTTTTATCACCTGGCTGAGGTCACGTTTGTGAGGCTTCTCCTTTGTAGCACTGTTCCCCCCGCCCCATTTTCATACTATACTCCTTCTATGTAAAAAACTACGTGCAACCCACACTTAATAAATGGGACGTTATGCTCCACCTTCTCAAGGGCAGACTGTCTACATAAATAATTTAGAATTATTCTGCATAGATTTGTCAGTTCTTCTCCATTTATTCAGTCATTTATGTATGTAAGTATGGGCTCACACTCACGGGTATTTGTTTTAAATTTTGTATAAAGTATATATTTTGTATACAATACTAGATTTATAGCATAATTTAATACTACATTATTTATTCTGTTGATCACATTGTTTCAGCTTTGGCCATGAGGAGCTCTCAGTTGGCTCCCATATCCCTTTCATACACTTACCTCATCACAGCGTGTCAATATATGTGTGTGTGTGTGTGTATGTGAGAACTTCCTATTTTACAACACAACAAGATGCACGAGTAATATTCCCCAGCTCTAGAACCAGACATTTCTCCAAGAAGCCCCAGTTCCCTTGATTGGAGAATGGTATCAGAAACAAAATCTAGGGGCTGGGGATGTTTGTTGCTACTGGGATGTCAGTATAAGTAAAGGAACTCTAGTTAGCTTCTGAGAGACCCAGAATCAGATCAGTCCTGCTGTACCCCAGTGCTGATAATGAACTTTGTACTGGTTTCTGACCCATACCCCATATTCCATTTCCAATCACCAGATTCCTGTTTTGTTTACGGTCTAAGTCCACACCACTGTAGAAATCCATAATAGAAGTATCTGCCTAAAATTGAGCAAGCCTTCAAGTTATATCCACTTTGTCAGGAAATAAAAATCTGCAGTGTGGATCACTCAGACCAAAAAACAGAGCTCATTACATTTTGGATGGCATTGTTATCATCATCGATTGTTTCACTTTTCAAAGAAAGAAGAAATTTGGCATCCACTATTGTACAAAGCACCAAGTAAATAAATTAAATTAGCCCCATTATGAACTTGAAGCAGGCAATTACAACAGCATCTCCATGTATCTATTATAACGTTGACAGGCCGAACAATGCGTTCTCCTCCAAGGAAGATGCATGAATATTTTATGACTGGTTTTGATTTCTCTCTTTCCTGAATGATAAGTATAGAATCCACTTTCAGAATTATCGAGAACCCTTTTGTAAAAACAAAAATCATGAGTCTGGTAAATCCTGCATTTCTATTAACGCTGGGTATCATTTGCTCACAAACGAAGTCCACGAGAAGAGCCACTTACCAGAGCCCTGACTCTTGGAAACATGGTTGCTTTTGCTACTCTCACTTCCAGGGCATAAATTATTAACTTCAAATGAAGCTACCTCACTGAGTTTGCCAACATGTGAGTGAAATCTATACGCTTTGGTTTTATTTTTAGCATTACATAGGAGTTAAGAGGGAAATCTGAACAACCTGCAGAAAGACATACCACTGCATTATTGCTCTGGTAACGGTGGCCAAGCCTTAGTGGCCCTCTCCACTCGTTTGCCTGAACTTCTAAATGGACTAGGTACATCAAAAAATGCCCACGATTTAGCAAGATAAATAAATCCAATTTCTACAATGACCATTGGATCAAACAGAATCAAGCTTTGAAAAGGCTTCTTTGCACTTTCTACTTGAATATCAGGGTCCTGCTCTCAGAGAAGCCAGACATCTAAATCTACAGTATTGTGATTGCTGTACTTCCAAAAGTTAAATCAGGTGATATGCTAGGAGCTATCCTTTACTGTGCAGGAGACGGTTAAGAGTAAAATATGTTCACTCACTTTTAGATAGCACCTTGTATTCAAGGAAAGCACGTTTAAAAGCAATCACACACTGTAACAATGCTGGGAAGAAGGAAACCATTATCAACACCCTCAATCTTTAAATTAGGCCAGCAGAGGTCTGTTCTATTTATTCCGTCGTTACAAACACTGCAAACTCATTAAACAATGTGACGATTGGTAAACCAGAAATTAATGTGCTGACCAAAAAAAAAAAAAAAAAAAAGGCTAAAAAACACCACCAGCTAGCCAAATGAACACTTCTCAATGCATTCCATCAGCACAAGCCACTCATTATTTGTGCCACATCTCCACTTTTGGCTCGCACTGTTTCTTCTGCTTGAAATCCCTTTCCCAACTTCATCTGCCAAAGCAAACCTGGCGTTATTCGAGGGCCTGCTGCAATGTCAGGCCTCTCTGAGTTTCCCGATACCTCTCAGCGAGGGCCTACCTCTTGGTTCTTGTTCTTCCCAAGACTTCTTCAGGGCTCTCTTAGAGACTTATAGTGCACTCATCTGTCCTCCCCATGAGCTTCCTGAGAGTTACAACGGTGCTTTGTCAATCCCTATTTCCCCAGTGCCCGCACGATGCCTGATAGTGAAAACTGAGCACTGAAATAGGAATTGATTCCAGATAAGGTGTCCTGGGACCCTAATGCCGTGCTCACCTGCACACAGGCAGGGGTTAGCGTGGAAAAGAGAAAAGACCATTGGAATAGGATGTCGGTCATATGCTGATACGCCTGACTTTCTGGGTAATTAATTACGTTGGATCAGATGCCACTTGTGAGTCATTGATTTCTGTCTGTGCTGAGATACATGTTACTATCACCCCTCTTCATGAGAGACTGAAGTGACCTATGATGATATGACCCTTCACGGAAAGGGATGATGACTCTCACAACCGGAAGTATGCTGTGCCTCACCTTTGTTTCCACAATAAAAAAGCAGCTAAAAAAAAAAAAATGAATCCAAATGAATCCAGGTGTCCTTTTAATGAGCCATAACAATAATCATTGTCGGGCTTTATGTTTACAAAGCACTTTTGTTCATGTTATTTTACTCTCACGACATTCTGGTCCTGAATCAGGAACTTTGCTTCTGCTCAACACTTGAAACTTAGAAGCCTGATTCAACAAATCCCTCATCCTTAGAGAATTAAACTCTACTCCGGTTCTACGCTAAAACAAATTCCCACAGTGCCAGAATAATCCCCAAGACCTTGACTGTGCTTGGCTCCAGGAACACAAAAATTCTAGCTGGATAAAGAAAGTCTTCTAAGGTCAAAAAGGTACCACTCTTCCCTCCTCTTCCTTCAGGCCACAACAAACACTGATAGTAGAGAATGTTGCTGTCCAAACCCTCTGCTGAAAGGAGATGTTATTTCCCTTACGAAACGAAAATGTTTAAGTAGATCGTGTCTGGGATGCTGACGCTATTCCCTGAATTATCTGCAAGTCCAGGCTCACGTCAACATTGCATCACGCAGGAGAGAACAAGCAAGGAGAGAGTAAGTTAGAACCAGGGGATCCAGGGATTCTTCTCTAAATCAGATTCTATCTTCACTTTGGTTCGGTAACTCTTCACTTTTCTAGTGGACCCCCAAACCAGGGAGTACCTCCCTCAAGTATCGACAGACACCCCTTTCCCTCAACCCATCCCAGTCTCAGGATGACCTTAAATCCAACCTGCCCCTGGAAAGAGGGAGGGGAGGGGAGGAGAGGTGCTTTATAGAACCTGACACTTGGTCTATTCATACCAGTTTTTACTCGTCAATTTTTTAACCTTAGTCTCAAGAATACTAGGAATATGTATTTAAATGGCATAGAAAATTGGGACAAGTCAAAGTCATGGTCTTTTTCCTTATTCGGTCTCTAAAAATAATGACTTGACCTTGCATCCGAGGATGAACACTCAAAGGTACACAGTCATTTCTAAGATCATCAGGGACAACCTTTACACAGAAGAGTCAGCTTGCTATTATATTAGCTGCTCTACAGAGTCATAGGAAAAGTAAACAGGGGCGTTTATGTTAAAAAGAAGAGTTCAAATCACCTCTTAGGGGGTTACTAATTATGAAAGTGTCCATGGGAATGCTTCGGCCTGATCATAACAAACCTTATACTAGCAACTGAAAGTTCACGGTATTTATTCACATGCCTTTTATTCCTCCTAAGGTACACGCCAATGATTAGAGTGATACGGTGACTTTGGTCTTGGGCATTTGTCTTTTCTTTTGACCCACACTTGCCAAATGGAATTGCAGAATATTCTGTGGCTTATGTCTCAGGTTGTCAATCAACCCAATGTTTTGGAGAACAGGAGCCCCCTTAAGTGCATCCTGTGGATGCCAAACTCCAAAGAGAGCTCTCGCGGGTTTCTGGAGCATTTTCTCTCATCAAAGACGTCTCCTAATTTTCGAGGAGACATCTTCATTTCTGCCATCCGATGTCCTGACATTTATTGGAAATTCAACACATTGGAGATAGGTATGGAGGCTCTCACAAACTGAACATGCAGGAGGGGGATGTAGCCACACCTGAAACCCGCTTCCAGCCTCCTTTCCTGCTAAAGCCAGAGGGAATATGCTGTTCTTCTTGATTTTGTCATGTGTTCGTACTCGGGAATTGGTGACCTGGACAAGGGTGTTTCACATCAGCCTTCAACTCTATGGCTAAGACTGAAACAAACAGCTCGATAAAGCACGAAAGCGGCCATTGAATAGAAAAGAATCTTCTCATGTATACAAAGATACCTGAAAGTAGTGAATCAAAACCCAACACAGTACGTGCAAAGCTAGGAAATACGAACAAACAAACCCCACCATCAAATGACTCAACAAGGGAAGATGGCTGGAGAATGACAAATGTCAAGTAAGGAAAGCAAGATAATGTTTCACTGGATGGTAAGAAGGAGCCCCTCGAAACTAAATCTGGAATGTTCTTTATATGTCAAACCAGTTACTCTGGAGAGACCAAGGAACGTGGATACTGTCGAGGATAGAGTAACACACCTTTAAATTATTTATGTTAACATTGTTAACCTGCATAAAGTGAGGCCGGGTGATCCTTGAATTTCCTTCTAACTGTCCTAATTTGTTAATCAGTCTTCAGAGAATGATCGAAAACCGAAGATATTTAAGATAACGAGGAAATCTCATAGTCCTTACAGATGGCCAATAAGTTAAGAGTAGTTTTGTTATTATTATCTTATTTTAAAAAAATTAATTTGAAGTCACATAAATAATATGCTTTCTTGTGAAAATTAAAAACATTAAGTTTAAGGATGAAAATCTCCTTTGACATCTAATTTGACATCTAATTTTTCTAATCCACTCCCACCTAACCCAACTCTACTAGTCAATGTAACATCACAACAGCCAACCACGGCATTTTTAAGCCAGGAACTGTTCTAAAAGTTGAGTGGCATAGCTTTTGAATTTTCACAACTTCTCTCCGAGGTGGATTCAGTTATTATCCCATTTTACAGAGCAGAAAGCTGAGCTCTGGTGTGTGTAGTCCCGCGTTAACCCAAGTATGCACTGTTAATAGTCTGAGACTTAATCCATTCAGGTTTTATCTATGAATCTCCCTGTACATGGGTGGCCATAGACAATATAGTGCTGTTATTTTGTTTTACTTAAAAATCTTAAATGGCATTATACTCCACATATCCATTCTATAGTTTGCATGGTTTTTCTGTGACAATTCATATAAGTCAGACCCATATTTCTTAATTTGCTGGCTTGCATTGTACACTCATCCCTACCATTCTTCTATTGACAAGCAGAAAGGTTATTTTAAATTTTTCATTTATATAAACAATGCTGCAGTGAACACCTTGGGTGAGATTCCTCAGGCACACTGGGTGGAAGTGCTGGGACGTGGGTGTGCACTTTAACTTTTAAAAGATACTGTTACACTGCCCTCCAAGATGCTTACCATTAGTAGGCAAATGCTTGTTCTCCTACAAACATGCCAAAATCTGTTATTATCAGACTGGAAGATTTTGTCATTCTAATGAATGAAAAAATGGGATTATGTTCTAATTTGCATCTCTTGGATTACAATGAAAGTCGTATTCCTCAACAGCATCCAGACCCGTAATTAAACGATACAATGTGTTAAAACAGGATGACATAAAAATGCATGTATACATTAAGCATATGACTTTATTTTAAAATACACTAATGTGCATTTTCTCTCTCACCTTTTGACAAAGGGACAAGGCTTCTCCTTGATTCCTAAGGTGTCAGGGATTCCATACTCCACACATGCTTTCTGCATTAACCATATCCTTCATGCACATCTAAGATTCTCTGTTTTGGCTGCTTACGTAAAGCAGGAACGTAAAGGCCTTATGAGATAATCTGAGTGCAGAATTTAATTTAATTTAATTGAACAGCGAGCTTTCAGCAATTTGCCTTCATCAAGACTTTCCAAAGCATTGAATGTAATTTCCACTGAAACACCTCTCTCAGGGCTCGGTTTCATTGGTTTTCGTATTATTTAACTAAATTACATAATTACAACGACATTCAACCAGTACATACCAGTTGGGGAACCAGCACGCACGGGCACTTGGAAACACACAATTAGGTGTGGAAACAAATGCACAGAGGTGTTCTAGACAGCAGCTCACCAGCCATGCAGGCAAGCATGTCTGGGCGACAGCCAGGGCCTTTCAGAGAGAGATCTGTAGAGTATCCACTGTCCCAGGGATGTGGACCATGTCTTCAAATGCTTCTCATCCAATATGCTCGACTGTGAACCATCTGTTCATTTACCTGTTTCTTTAATGAAGTATCTTTTTCTCAGTTAGACACAAGTGTCTTTACACATCCTAGCTATAGATCAATCCTTTGCCTTTTATTTATCATAAACATTTTCTCCCAGGCTATTGTGTATGTATTACCTACTTTTTGTAGTTATTCTATTTTATAAAAATGTTTGACATATGAAACTTTTGTCTTCATAGCTTTTGCTGTCCACATCTTGTTTAAGAAAGCCTCACTTTGCTAAGGTTCCAAGCATATGCTCCCACATTTTCTTCTAATACTTTCATAATTGTATTATTCCTCAAGTTCCAGATTAGGAACTGGAAGTCCAAAAGGTTTAGATACTAGCCAAAATTATAAAGTTGGAAATGGTGAAGTTAGGACCCATATGTTTGTTTGAGATTTTTTGGTTTTTATTGTTTTGTTTTGTTTTTGAGATAGGATCTCATTCTGTCACCTGGGCTGGAGTACAGTGGTGCAATCGTAGCTCACTAAAACCTCAGACTCCTGGGTGGCACCTGTGGCTCAAAGGAGTAGGGTGCCAGTCCCATATGCTGGAGGTGGTGGGTTCAAACCCAGCCCCAGCCAAAAAAAAAAATTCAGACTCCTGTGCTCAAGAAATCTTCCCACTTTAATGTCCTGAATAGGTGAGACTATAAGTAGGCAATGCTCCACCAGACTGCTTTCTCCATTTTTTATAGTGGCAGGGCCTTGCCATGTTGCTCAGGCTGGTCATGAACTCCTGGCCTCAAATCATCCTCCTGCCTTGGCCTCCTAAACTGCCAGGATTATAGGTACGTACAGGTCACCATGCCCAGCCTAGGACTCATACTGATTTTATCTATGTTTAATCTACAAAGCCAATATTATTGTTTCATGTCACCTTTCTTAAGAAGAAACTAAAGTCTGACAGAAGCAAAGTGGAATTTACAAATGTTATGCCATGACGACAATTGGGATAAAGGTACAACTTTGTATCGTAAGAACATAAATGAATGACATATAATCACCATTAGCCTGAGAAAACCAACAGCACTTATTAACCCTGTAGTCAAACGGCTTCAGTGACTGGCAGGGATAGCATTTATTGAACAACTACTAAGTGCTATGAACTGTTAGGTGCTAGATATTTAACAAAACTCCCAAATGATTAAGTTTTTAATCTCCTGGGCTTTCCATCTGAAAGAGAAATGCATATTAAGATGATTAAAAACAGGTATCTCAAGATTGAGTACTATACAGGAGAAAGCCAAGGCAATCAGAAAAAAAATAAGGGAGCACTAACCCACTAAGTGGGTTCCCTTAGACAGTGACATTCCCCCCACAGTATCAAGAACAAAGAAGATAAAATCAGGCAGAAATGAAAGAGTGGACTGTGGAGGGGGAAGGTATGTTCCAGGCTGGGAATAGAAAGTGTTAAGGGATCGAAATGGGCAAGTCCAGGCCTTACAAAAAATGAGGACCACCAAGGG
The DNA here is from genome assembly GCA_963574585.1 of Otolemur crassicaudatus. Classification (NCBI taxonomy): domain Eukaryota; kingdom Metazoa; phylum Chordata; class Mammalia; order Primates; family Galagidae; genus Otolemur; species Otolemur crassicaudatus. The sequence goes on along the minus strand of CAUYQS010008055.1, from coordinate 66,051 downwards.
GAAGGGACATTTTGAGCACAGAGGGCAGTGGCAAGACAGAAACCAAAGACTCATGTGGGCACAGACCAGGTAGGGAGCACCTGCAGGGGCCCTCGGAGCCCCCAGATGCTTTCCTTGATCACCATCACTTCACCTCCCTCTGACTGCCTCATTTATTCCCAAATGTTCAGCCATCAGCTCAGTCCAACTGCAGTATTCATTCGTCTGTTCACTCGAGTCAACAAAAATCTATTGTACACCTCCTATGTCCCAGCAGTGCGACTAAACTCCTCACCTTCATTTCCCTCCCTTCTCTACATGGATGTTCTCCAAGTTCCTAAAGCTTTGCTTGCTCAAAACCCACCTCTACTTTCACACTGTACTTGGAGTTGTGGTTTTTTAGGTCTCATGCCTTCTCTCTGCCATCAGAAAGTGAGCTCCTGAGGGTCCCCTGTGCCTCTGTGTATGCCAAGGCAGACAATCTAAGAATCTAGGAGTCACAGGGTTCGGTCACTGCACTTGTTACACTGTTGCATGATCAGTGGCTTAACTTTCTCTCTCGTGCACTACCCTATAAGCTTTGTAAGGATTACCAACAACAAATAACGAACGCAAGGATGGATACCTTATATTTTCATCAAACACAATCTTCCTACCTATTTCACAATGTCACTGAGGTCACTATTTATTCTTACCACCACCAACCCATCATCTTTCCAGGGGGTCCAAATCTTGGTATTACCATCATTATCTCCCGATTTCTCTGCCTTCAAGGTGTCAAATCTTGTTGCTTCTATTTGTGAAGCCTTACCCAGATCTTTTCTAATCTCCTTGCCAACACCTTGGTTCAGGCTAATTGCCTCTTCCCAAAACTATTATGACTGATCTCCCATCTTATCTCCCCAAACTAATCCACATTACATCTGCTGTTGCCACATAAACTTTCCTGAATCATAATGCTAGCCTGCCAATTCCTGGCTTAAAAACATGTGAAGCCTTCCCGTAATCCGACGCCTTAATTGTAGACTTCTCAGTTGGACGTCAAGGCTCCGCACATTAGCCCATCTATGTTTTTATTCCAATCTCCCACTGCTTCCCCGCTGACTTCCCCACTTCTCTGCCATCCTCTAATCAAACAGGACCATGTGCTTTTTATTAAAAATACCTTGTCTTTTCCGCCTGTTACTTCTGCCTGGGGCACTTGTCCTCATTCCACACTTTGAGGCCCACCCTAACTAAAACATCAGCTTAGTAGACCTAAGCTAAACGTCAGCTGAAGTAGATCCTGATAACCCAACAGACATGACCTCTGCCTCTCTGAGTATCTGTGGTCCTTTGTATTTCCTTCTTGGACTTCAATCTCCCTCTGTTTTAGTTATAGTCATTTGGTACTTATCTAGCCCACTGTAATACAAGCACCTTGAAACAAGGATCAGTGGTTTCCTAATTTTTCTGTTTCTCTGTAGAGTCTAGTACAAATGCCTTTTGAGAAGGCATCACCATCACAGTATTTATTGATCAATACATATTTGTGGAATTGAACTGTTCCCTCAACTTTACCGTAAGCTCCCTCAGGACAGGGACTTCAAGAAGGCTGTGTCTTTTAATACTTACTAAGTGCTTTGTCCATAGTAAGTTTCTAAAATATTCTTTAAATAGTTTCAAGGCTGGGAGGGAGGGGGAAGAGGGTGGAGGGAGAGGGATTCGAGGGTTCACTTCTGTGGTTCATCTTGCAAGGGTACAAGTGAATCTTTCTATGAGTAGAATATGAATGTTTTGACATAATAACTAAGAAAGTTACATGAAGGCTATGTTAAGCAGTTTGATAGAAGTGTCTTTGATTGTGTGTGAAAACACCACACTGTACCCCCAAAGTGCATCAATGTACACAGTTACCATTCAATAAAAAAAAAGAGAGAGAGAGAGAGAAAAAATAAGGTAAGATGAGATTCTTGTATGCAGTAGATATCTAGCCTGAGTTTTTGTATCCAATCTGCCAAATTGTGTCTCTTTAGAGGACAATTTAAACCATTTACATTATTTGAGAATGTTGATAAGCCTGGTAGAATTTTGCATATTGAGTTTTTCAAAAGTCCAGTGGACATTTTTAATCTTTTCACCACTGTGGAAGTTGAAATTTGATCAACACCTTCTGAGTGAGTTTACTTTGGTGGCAGAGGATTGCGCCAGTCATTATGGAGGATAGGTCTGAGAGTATCCTGGAGAGCTGGTTTAGTTATGGCAAATTTCTTCAACATGTGTATGTCATTAAAATATTTAATTTCTCCATCATAAATGAAACTCATTTTAGCTGGATACAGGATCCTGGGTTGAAAGTTATTTTGTTTTAGGAGATTAAAAGTCAATGACCACCCTCCTCTAGCTTGAAAGGTTTCAGCAGAGAGATCTGCAGTCATTCTAATATTCTTCCCCTTGTAGTTTATGGTTTTCTTATGTCTGGCTTCTTGCAGAATTTTCTACTTCACAGTAACTTTGGCAAAGTTAATTACAATGTGTCTGGGAGATTTCTCATTTTGTTAAGTCATGCTGGGGTTCTAAAACTGTCTGCTACCTGAATTTCAGAATCTCTTGGCATGTCTGGAAAGTTCTCTTTGATTATCTCATGAAGTGGAGCATCTGGACCTTTTGAAAATACCTCATTGCCTTCAGGAATTCCTATAAGGTAAATATTGATTTTCTTCAAATTATCCCAGAGCTGAGAAAATGATCCATTTTTGCTCTCTACTTTTCTTCCTCTTTGAGCATTTGGGAGGGTTCAAAAGTTTTGTCTTTAATGTCAGAAATCCTTTCTTCTGCCTGCTCCATTCTGTTACTGAGGGATTCTACTGTATTTCTCAGATCTTTGAGGGCTGCAAGTTCTTGTTTCACTGTGTCAAAATCTTTGGTGATTTTGTCTTTGAATTCATTGATTTCTTGAGACAAGTTTTGAAATGCTCCTTGGATTTCTAATTCTAACTTTACTTCCATTCTATTAATCTTATTTGCAATTCAAATTCTAGATTCAATTTGTGACATCTCAGCCATTTGTTTATGAAAGGGATTTCTGGTATATCTGCAATGTTGTTCCTTGGGGGAGTTGATCTACTCTGATTATTCACATTGCTGGAGTTTTTCCAGTGATTCCACTCCATGATTATTTTACACCATTTGGCTAGATAAGCAAATAAGGTGAAGTTGCATTGGGGGCTCCTGGAGTAGGGATTAACCAGCCTTTTGCCCAAGAACTGGGACTGATATCTGTACCTTTTCCCCTAGAGCTTTGCAAAGGAGCTGTCCAGTGCTATGGCCTGAGACACTGGAGACCTGCTTGGTGTGGTGGGGCTAATTGGCTCTGGCTTGTTTTCAGCTGGTCTCTGTCCAATCCTAGTGAATCAGTAACTCTAGGTTGAAATCTCAGCTGTGGAGAAATAGCAACAACCAAGTTACCGCACCCCCAACAGGAACAACTGGAAGAGGAAAATCAAACCTTCCCACAACCACACACACAGGGTACCACTTTGGATAGTCCTTGGGTGATTGGCGCAGTTCAAGAGGTCCAAATAAATTGTCCCAGTCAACACCCAGTCTTAAGTGGGAGAGTTCAAAGAGTCTAGAGCGAGTAGATAGCAGGGGTCTGCTAGCAGCTCAAGTATGACTTGCTCTGCGGCTCAGCCCCACCCTGTGCTGTTGCCATTGCACGAACTCTCATGGAGCTGGCGTCTCTGTCTCATCTGCACTCTGTGTTGGGATGGGCACAGTTAGAGCTTACACTCAGCTCTCAGTGTCTGTTTCTCCCTGGGCTGGTGCTGTTGTCCCACCTGCTTTTGTCTCAGATATGATCCCCTTTGGGCTGGGTTGTTCTTAGGCTCACTAAAACAGCACTTCGGACTCAGCCCCACCCTGGCAGTATGCTGTCTCTGTGCATATTCTAGTCTCCATCCCAGCTGCACCCTGCCAGGGAAGGTACCACCTCAGGCATATCCTTTACTCATGGGGCCTGTGTTTCTGGCCTAGAACTATTCCACCAATGGCTGCCACTAGTAGCCAAGAGAGGTGGGGAGTGTCTCTCCAAAATATCCCCAGGGGTGTGAGCCCTATTGTTCCCCCCGCTACCACTGCTGCTCTGTGCCAAGGGGCACCACTTCTCCCTCTCCCTCTTGGTCCACAATCCTCTATTAACCCTGTGTCACAGAATCAGCACACACCTGCAACAGCTCATGCCTTGTCCACAGCTCTCAAGAAAATGCCCAAGAATCTGACTCCATGGGGGACAGGCTTGCAGACCTCAGAGTGAGAGTGGAGGGGAGTGCTGTATGTTCAGAACTGCAGGTAGAGAATATATACGTTTTATGCCTGGCAGGAGAGTGTCACTAGGGTTAGTGGGTCCACTCTAGGGAAGGATTTCCAGTTTTTAGAGGGTCTCTCCCATGGGATAAAATAGGAGGATATCAAAACTGTGCTCACTTGTTTGTAGAAACTATACTACCAGCCGTTCTCTTTGGGGAGGGGATTCTCATCCACTTAGTGATGGATTTTGTACTTATTGTTTGTTTCCTTGGGGTTGCAGCTTGCCTCACCAGGGTTGATTTGCATTCTTCAACCTTCTCTCTTGGCTCAGCTCCAAACCATTAGCTTACTTGCTAAACTTCTATCCTTTAACTCTGCTTCTGGATAGGAGCCTCTGTGGCAGGCGTCCTCAAACTACAGCCTGCAGGCCACATGCCACCCACCTAGGACATTTATTCTGCCAGCTGGATGTTTTTGCCACTGCGGCCTGTCCTTCTTAGCAGCAGACTTGTCCTGGGCCTGCAGTCTGGACCTCCAACAGTCTGAGGGACAGTGAACTGGCCCCCTGTTTAAAAAATTTGAGGAGCCCTGATCTGTGGTAAGCTGGCTCCAGTTGGCCATCTTGCCTCTGCCCCCTAAATTATACTTTTTAAAGTGTGCATGTTTTATTATAAACAAAGTAAAATTTAGCATGCTTTTTTTTTTCCATTTTGTTTGCTCTTGTTCAAAAGCAGTATTTGAATTGTGGTGTATACATGGAAGGATTCAACACAACAGTGGATAAAGCATTCAGTAAGTCCATGAACATGGTAGTGAAAGATGCATTGTGAGAAGGAAAGGTAAATCCATATTCAGAATAGTATCCAGTTGGATGGAGAGGTGGACCAAGTAGGAGTAGTCAAAACTTCACATGATCTTGTAAAAATTTAGCTCATAATGTTAAGAAAATAGTGTATTATTTATAAATACACCTTGTATATACTTCATCTTATTCACTGTCTGAATTTGAGGAAATTTTCACTGGGGAGCTACAAAAAATATTGGGACAAACTTTCTCAATGTTGTAAACTGATTTCATCCTATTGAACAGAGTACATCCTCATCCTTATCGTACATAATGTGTCTTATTGACCAGAGAGTGAAGCATCATTTGTTATCATCACTTTATTTTTTGCTTTATTAAACTGTAACTGTGTACATTGATGCATTTATGGGGTACAATGTGTTGATTTGATATACAATGTGGAATTCTCACATCAAACTAACATAACCTTCACCTCACTTACATATTTCTTGTGGTAAGATATTTATATTCTACTCTTAATAGTTTTGAAATGTACCATTGCATTGTGCACATTAGGCGAGGTCCCACCAAATACTCTTCTTCTTCCTAGCCTTCCATTCTCCTCCCCAATCCCTCCTCTTCCCTCCTAATTTCTGGACTTAGTTGTGTTTTATAATTTTTATTTAATTACAAAGATTCAGGTAAACTCTAAGTGAATGTTAAGAAGGAAAATATTGATTTCTACATAGTGTGGAATCTTAGTAAAAAGTGTCTCAATTATTTTATGAAACTATTTAATTCTATTGATATAAATTATTAAAGGTAAAATATGATGCTTAAATTTTCAAATATATATCATGTAATGTTATATGGAAAGTATGTTAAAACTGCACTTACGGATATCGGAATTCACAAATGTTTTGGTATATATCTTTTGTGCATATAATGGGTGGTATACTGACTTTTGGCACTTAGTCTCACTGTAATGAAAAGGATTAGCCAAACAACAGTACTTTTTGCACTCTCAGCTTAAGATGAATATATGGATACTGATTCTGTATTCAGCTCCACATAATTCTCACTGACACACCAATAAAATTTGTTTTGTTTTCTTTATTTCTTCATTAGGCAAAACCTTTTCTACAAAAGCATTATAAGAAGGTTCATTACTTGATGAATCACACTGCATACTATCAATGTTCATTTTAATGGTGGAATATAATATCTGTGAAGAAATATAAAAACAAGGTAGCTTAAAGTAGTTTTAAAAAGCTTATATATGATATGCCCAAATTACATTACAAGATTCATGCCAGGAAATAATTATTTAAATTGGGAATTATGTCTAGAAGGCAATTAAAGCATAAAATGTTAGCGTTTTAGAGAATTTAATAAGTGTATTCTTTCACTCTCTCAGAAAATTGAGGACCAGATGAGTTAAATAATAAAAACTTGTTTTGTTCCCAGGACTGAAATATCAGTGTAACCTAATGCCACCTTTTTTACTGCAATTTATATCTCAAAATATAGAAAATAAGGAATAAATACATTAAATCCTCCCAACACTGGTGATTCTGGATAGAAATATTTCTCTTCCATGTTTCTTCTAAAATATTAAGTTGCTTTTTCTGGACGTTTACTTGTTGTTAGGTCTGCATTTCTTCTTTTAATTTTATTTTACTCAATAAAGTCTATTTTTGCTTTATTTTTTCTAACAGTTTTATATCTACAGAAAAATTTGAACCCTAGTTTCTGTATACCTTCATACCTAGTTCTCATTATTATGAACCTCTTACATTAGCATGGTGTATTTCATATAATTAATGCACCAATTTCATTAGGTATAGCCCTTAGTTTATTGGGATTTCCTTAATTTTTACCTGATGTTCCTTTTCTATTACAACATCCCATCCAGGACACTACATTACATTTAGTCATCATGTCTCCTTGGGCTCTTCTTGACTATGACAGTTTCTCAAGCTTTGTTTTTGATGATGTTGATGGTACTCTGGTGTACTAGTCATATATTTTGTAAATATCCCTTAATTGGGTTTGCCTGATATTTTTCTCATGATTAGACTGGAGTCATGAGTTTTTAGGAAGATTGAAGAGGTGAAAGGATATTTGCCCATATTTTATCAAGCATACACACTACCAATATGATTTGTGATTGTTGGTTTTGACCTTGATCCGTGGGGATGCTTGTCAGAATTCTGCAAAGTTACTCTTTTTTTCTCCCCTTTCTATACTATACAATTTGGAACAAAGTCACTGAGCACAGACTGCACTTAAGAAGTAGAGTTATTATGTTCTCCCTCCTTTAAGGCAGAGTATCTCCATAAATTATTTGGAATTGTGCAGAGGATTTTGTCTTTCCTCCTGCTTTTGAATTTAATAATTTATGTAAATCGGTTCATGGATATTCATCTTATGCTTTGAATTATAATTGAGCATTATTTTGTTGCTCACATTGGTCTGCCTCTATTATGAGCATTTGCAGTTGCCTCATGCTGCTTTGCCATATTTCCATGGAGGGTGTTTTTTTTTTCCTTCTTTAGCACTTCCTTACTTTTTGAAACTACAGGAGGCCTAAGGCTCATATTATTTCCCTGTTTCAGTTCTTGAATCATCCTATTCTCCAAGGATCCCTGGTTCCTTTTCTTGGAAAATGATATAAGAAATCAAGATATGGGTGCTAGTTGAGCCTGGGGGGATACTTTATTTCAAGGGTTCAGTGTTACACATTAGTGGTTTCTTATAATATGTTCTATCAAAATTGAGTATTTTTCTTTATATTTCCTGAGTTGGGAGACAATGTTTGCTATTATATTTTACATAGAAGCTCTGTATTCTATGCATCAAAATCAACATTATGACTCCCCAGTCATTTGTTCCACTTGTTTGTCTTCTGAATAATCCTTTGTTGACTTGACTTACTTAAGATCTCCCTCGTTTCTAGACTCCGGAGAGCTGATAAAGACAATGTGTGAAAAAGTCAGATAGCTTCTCCCCCAGTTTAGGCCCTTTAATGCTCTACTGAATTAAAGTTAATCATTAGTACTTTTAGTTTCTATCTCTTCTTGTAGTATTCTAGAATATTTTTATTTGGAAAGTGCATTTACAGACTTTGAGAAATTGATCCTCGAAGAGATTTTTGAGAATTGATCCATAAAGAGATTTTAAGAGAAAGTAAATGAATTTTCTAGGGGAATAAAGAGATACTGGCAAAATGGCACTATTGTTGGGAGGCTTATGAAAGGTTGGCATCTGACAAAGGTATAGAAGCATCACTTTCCATTCCCAGCTGTCAGCTACAGAATATCTCTGGAGTGCTAGGTTATGGATTTTCTTCAAAGACAGTTACTACTTGGAGAATAAAAATAATACAAAAAATCTTTAATGAGAAGTTATTCAGACTGTAGTAGTTGTCATAATAGTAGAGTTGTATATACATCTTTACTATAAAGAGGTATTAGATGTTAAAATATTTGTCCTTCCTCCATACTTATATGAAGAAAGATAATCTATTCAATGTATTTCCTGGTCTTCTATATCTTTTTTTTTTTCATGTTAAATCTGTTAATTAAAGCTTAAATCAGATGGAAAGATGGTTATGCAAAAGAAAGTTTCAATGTAGATACATCAGTTTTGTTATTTTAAAAACCAGAATACTTGTAAAATCATACATACAAAAAATGGTAACTTAAGTAATTTACAATTGACATTTTTATTTTCAGATGGTATTTTCTAAGTGCCAATTTTAATATGATAGGCCACAGCAGAAGACTGATTTCATTTTCATGAAACTCAATTCCTACAAAGGGATAATATCTACAGTGTTATTATTTAATTCTGTGTATATTCTGTGTATATGTGAATATGTATATCTCCAATTAATTAATGTATATAATTGAGATGTACTAATGTACATATATGTATGCAGTCGAAGTTAAACTCAGATTATTTCTAGGCCACACACCAAAAATGATTGACTAACGTATTTTATGTTTTTCCTGATCCTGATGGTGTTACAGGCTTTAGTTACTTAACAGTATAAAGTAATTTTTTTTCAAAATGAATTTTGAAATATTGTAGCCCCATTTTGACTTAGTCAACATTTACTTGTTTGTTCTTGGGCAGTATACTGACAATAATTTACCTTAAAATCCTCAATTTTGATCTCAGAGCATTGATTCTCTTCCACAAATTGGAAGAATAAGAGTTGTATTGGGCTACACATTAAATACACAAACATTAATGAAAATTGATGAGCAAAAGAAAAGGTCTGTGCATACTTTTCACAATATCCAACACCACAGATAAGCAAAACAATCCTCAAATAATCAGCATGTGGCTTGTGAGCCCCAGGTTTGCCACCCATGATAGGTGGTTTGCATTCCTTACAGCACTAGCTGATCAAGTTTGATTCTTGATTCTATTCTTTCTTTGAATATAATAAATAAATTGGAAAAGTGATTCTCTAGTAAATACTTCTTCCATAGCTTTTCTAATTTATGCATTGCTTTGTGATTTTTTTTCACAAATAAGCATAAGCATTATGCCCAGAATAAGAATCTAGAGAAAAATTATGTCTTTAAATAAAAGGTTTATATTTTTCCATCAGTGAAAGCATCAACTTTGAAACAATAATCATTTTTGCTAGTAAAAATGATTTTATCCTTTGCCTCACTTTATTCCATTCATATGTTTAGGGAATAGAGTTCCTTAATATTTTAGAGGCAATCGATAGCAGATGATATCTCTTAGCTACTCTAGTCAAGAAAGCCAACTTTATTTTCATTTTGTTCAGAGTCAGTGTTCTATTTAACTCTAAATTATTTATGATGAAGCATTTGGGATATAGAGGAAATCATGTCTCAGAAAATGAAGACTATGTAAAATTAATTCTAGATTCTTATTCATGTATGTCTCACATAGACCTTGGATTTACTTAGAAATATCACTGATAAGAAAAAAGAGAGAGAAAAGTGCTTCTTCTGTAGTAAAATTTCTAAGCAAATTTTTCAAACTAAGAGTCAGAGTAGCTTCTTTCACTTGTGGTTGCATTCTCTAATCCAAAGAGCTTTTTGTGTTTGATCAAAATAGAAAAGATTATTAAGTACATTTTGACTGTAATCACTAAACTTAACATGGTCCTTGGAACATAAAAGAAACTCAAAACATTTTGGCTGAATGAATGAATAAATAACAAAACAAGTAAATGATTGAATCACTCCATCCACCTTCCTTGGTTAGAAAGTTCTTTTTAATGTTACTAGTCTTGATAAACCACAAATATATATCTATATCTGTATGAAATTCAAAACTTTATTGCTGAGATTATCGTTTTATTTGGTAGTAGTAATGTTTTTAACATTGGTTAAATGCTTTGAACTTCCTGAAGAGAACACACTATCTGCAGAGTCATCTCGATTAGGAAATCATCTATCAGTCAAATAGATTATTATTAATTATTCTTAGAATTTCCCTGTACCTATTTCTACAAAAGTCTAGAATTCTGTTTTTATATTCTATAAGCAGTTATAGAAATGATGTGTACCAGAAGTCATAATTAAAAACCTACTTTCTTCCAAGTCACCCATAAATTGTGCAGCCTACTGAACTAGTTCTCACAAGTATTTATTTTCAGTTCCCACTAACCATAGTAAAAACAAATCTCCATCAACCTTCCTATAATGTTAACCTCTATAATCCCATTACATTTGTCAAAACTAAGAAATCAACATTAGTGCTGTACTACTATGTAAACTAGGGACTTCCTTAGATTTCATCAGTTTTTCTTTTCTCTTCCAGGAACCAACCCAGGATACCAGACTGCATTTTGTCTTCTTGTTGTCATGACCTCCTCCAATCTGTTTTGGTTTTTCAGACCTGCTTGTATTTTTTTTTTTTTTTAATAACCTTGACAGTTTTGAAGATCACTGGTCAGACATTCTGTGGAATGCTCTTCAGCTCGTTCTATATTTTGTCATGATTAGCCTGAGTAATTAATTTGTTGGGGGGAAGAATACCTTAAAGGTTGGCTGGGGTGTGGTGGCTCATGCCTATAATCCTAGCACTCTGGCCAAGGTGGGCGGATTGCCAAGGCTCAGGAGTTCAAGACCAGCCTGAGCAAGAGTGAGACCTCGTCTCTAAAAATAGCTAGCTATTGTGGGGGGCACCTATAGTCCCAGCTACTTGGGAGGATGAGGCAAGAAAATCATTTGAGCCGGAGAGTTTGAGGTTGCTGTGAGATATGATGCCATGGCACTCTAACAGAAGATATTTTATATCACTGTGACTTTTCACTGGTTGTTTTAATCTTCAGAGCTTAGTTATGGTGGTATCTATGAGGTTTCCCCATTATATACTTGGTATTTTTTTCTTTCCTTACTCTCTCCTGGGTGCTGGGTATGCTCATTGCTACTGGATGTCCCCGATTCTAGGTGAAGAGATTTGGAAAATATGATAAGAAATTTTTCAGAAATAATGTAAAATTCATGTTAGTAAAAATTATAAATTCAAAGCACAGAAGCACAACTCATACTTTTGTATAGCATTAATTTTTGGATCCAATTGCTCCATGGATTTATTTTTCTTCTAATATACAGATGATAGTCAATGTTCCAGTCTTGACATCTATACTGATACTTAGACTCAGTTATGCGGTTATTTTTAATAAAATTTTTTTAATAGCCCTATTTTTCTCAAAAATAACTTGCTAAAATAACTCATTTTGTAACAACACCCCCATGTCTTCACTAACAACACTTGACCAAAAAACTAAAGTTTATTTTAATTCTTCCTCCCTTTTCAAATATTTATATGTATTTACTTAGCAAATTCTTCAATGTATTCCTTCTGAATGTTTTTGCATCTTTTTGAGACAGAGCCTCACTCTATTGCCTTGGGGTTGAGTGTCCTGGAATCATAGCTCACAGCAACCTCAAACTCTTGGTTTTAGAAATCTTCATGCCTTAGTTTCCCCAGTTGTTGGGACTATAGGTACCCACCACAATGGCTGGCTAGTTTTTTTTATTTTTGGTAGAGATAGGGGTCTCACTCATGCTCAGGCTGGTCTCAAACTCCTGGGCTCAGGTGATCCACCTACCACAGCCTCCCAGACTGGTAGGATTATAGGTGTGAGCCAGCGCCTCGGCTTTCTCTTGAATATTTTTAAGGTATCTCTGCCTTTCTATTCTAGCTACTGTCTCGGGCCCCAGTGACTATCAAATAATACTCCCGCCCCCCACCCCCAACCACTACTAACCTTTCTTTATCTAGATTTAGAGTCCTTAAATCTCCTCTTCATGCTATGGCTAACCTGGTCAATGTTAGTCAAAAGTTAAATCTTGACTTTTCCTCTGCTACTACATATTATTATTTTATAGATTCATCCCCCAAATTATTAGTATTTGGCACAAAAGTTTGGTAAAAAACTTCTTTTATAACCTAGCCCTACCTATTTTCAACCTATTTTTCTAATCTCTTCCCTCCATATTTTATGCCTTATCCCTTATTACTTGTTTTTTTTTATTTTTAAGTCCTCCTAATATGTCATCTTCGTTTTTTTCCACTTACATATTTTGGTTAATGGAGAAACATTCTTCCCAACTTTATTCACCTGGAAAATGTTCACTCAGATTTGAGCTTAATTCTAGTGCTATTTTCTTCCAGAAACCTTTTTCATGTCCCTAGATTGGGCAAATAGCTTTTTTGATGGGCTAACACTCAGGCCATGCCATGTTTTATCAAAAATATGGTAACTTTCTGTGTCTACTTCCCCTACCAGATTGTGTAGGGCAGAGGACCCAGTCCTATACTTCATGCATAATATTAGTGTCTGGAACAGCCCTTGCCCATTGTGAGCACTCAATAAGTGTTGACACCTTTAAGGAAAGGGAAAATGGGACTTCAAATTCACTTTCTAATCTCTAAACTATACTATTCCTATAAAGCCATTTTTCTCCTTATATACTTATATTAGATGATTTGTTAAACGGTAGAGAGTTATTACTGAAATAATTACAAAAATTGTGTTATGTTTTGCTGAATAATGTACTTTGTGCTTTCTCTATCTGTTAATAATCAGTAGTCACTGATTCTGTTCAGTGAGATAATTACATCTAAGATATTTATTAGCAGGAAAAGGAAGTTTAAGTCATGTTATTTTCAACCTACCCAGTGTCCACAACTTTGGCCAGGTCTCATATTTATCTTTTTCAGATGATAGAATTGAAGATCAGTCCTGAGTATCAAATGAAGTAAATAATGTGAAACTCTAATAGAAACTATGTTTTCATTAGTAAAAAAGTCATTATCATTTGTATTATTAATACTCACATTACTCATGCAGTGATAATGAGTTATGATTTGTTTCAGCTCAGGTATAAAGATGCTTATCACAATGCTCTATTTTCACAAGTAAATGAATACTATGCAAATGACTCTCTCTGAAGAAAACTGTCCTTTTAGGAAAGTGCTGTGAGAATCACAGAGGTTTTATTCTGTTTTATTTTGATTTTGGCTTTTGAGTGATTTTTTTTTTATTTTATAGAGGCTTACCCATTCCTTGTGGAAATTCTGTTCTGTCTGCCACTTACATATATGGTAAGTTATATATTGTAGCTCTTTAAGAACCCTCATCTGCTTAGAATATCATGGCTTTAACTGCACTAACAAAAATGGAATTGACCCAGAGGAAGAATTATATGATGTCATTGCTCATACTTGAATCAATTAGTCCAAATATATGTGACAATAGTTAAAAAGTATCAAATATCTCAGGCATTGTCTGAGATATCTATTTCATTTTAGGCTTAAATTAACCTTTGAGAATTTCTGAGGTATCTATTTCATTTTAAGCTTAAATTAGCCTTTGAGAATTTCTACGATTCCCCTTTTATACATATGAAAACCAAGGCTTGGAGAAATCAAAAAATTTGACTGAAGTCAAATAGTTTGTATGGCGATGCCAGGATCTGAATTAGCTTTCAGAGTCCATCTTCTCAATCCATGTGCTTTTTGTGTTCTGTTGGATTCCAGGGACCTGGGCGGGGGGGGGCAGGGCATTGTCAAATACCTCTTAAAATGATTAAACTGCTGCCTTATGTGCAAGTTCCTGATGTTTTGGTGACACTGAACAAAAACACATGGTCTTTTGGCCTGAGATTATTCTGATACCAAGAAACCACTCAAAGAACTTACTTACTTTTGTTGTTTTATAACTTTAATGTCTACACTTTAACCTAGGTCATCATAAATATCAAACTCTCTAAATTTCACCCAGCTGAAAAATATGTACTTACAAGAAAGATAACATTATTTAATCGTATTGTATTCCTACAGTTATATATCCCATGTGACTATAAATTTGAGCCTTATAACATACCAGAGTTATATTACCAGAAAATCTGTCTCCCTTAGAAGTTTCTGGACAGTGCCCTTGATTTATTGACAATTTCATAAAAAGGGAATTCATGTCCTGAACAATTCAATGACTTAAACATTGATTTATAAGTGAAACATGAAGAAGCTCTGTGTTAAGAAATTGTGATTGTATAATTGAGTATCAATCAATGTACAGCCTAATTCAACTTAAGACAGAAATGAAAGAATTTATAGGCTCTGAATATTTTTCAGTGAACTGTTTAGAAAATGGAACACTGGAGATTCATAGGGGAAATTTACAGGGAGAGGACAATAGAAAAATTTAAAAAGTGAATTTACAGAACATTTTTCATAGTACAAAATACATACATTTAAATATTGGATTAAATTATTACAGTTAATCAAAGTAATGGATATATAAATATGATATTTTGTCATCATTTATTGATTCATTTTTCCAAATGATAATTGATCATCTCTTAAAGGCAATAGATGATTGTGCATACCTAATATCACTGTTCTTTTACAAAGGAGAAAAATAATAAAATATAAATACCTCCTTTTAAAATAACACCTTAAACATAGCAGAACCCCCAAAAAACCAAGGCTGAACTTGGGCCCTGGTTGGAAAGGGTGGTATTATGACTTTTGTGGTAGGTCAGAGAAAAATATAAATTTAATAAAAATTATCTACATAATTTTTTGTATGTAGCTCAAAACAATTTTATCATAGGGAGATAGCCAATCAAGATGATGCTACTAATTAGATATTAATTAGAATTTAAAATTGTTATTTGGCTAATTGTCTGACTAATCTGCATGAAATGGATAGACAAAGGACACTAACTTCCAATTCTATAGATTGGCTTCCTACTTTATTAGGAAATTCTTTTCTTAAGAATTTTTTCATTTGAGATATATGCTTGAATATATGTAGATTAGTGTCTTAGAAAATGTTTACATCAAAAGACTAGGATTCTACACTTTCCTAACCAACTTTTTGACTGCCAGCAAGCCACTTCCTCACTTTGAGCTTCCATGGATTTATTTAGGAGGGGTAGATCATATCTAGGGTCACTTCTAACATTTTATGTTTTTCTACACAATCTCAGACTTTTGAATCTTCTGATTAATGAATTTTTAACTTCATTATAGTACAAAAGCAATCCAATTCGGTAGAAACTGTACTTAAGATTTTGAATTTGTTCCCATACTACCATTCTGTTATTCATTTTCAGCATGGTATTCAATAAATTACATGAGATTTTCAACATTTTGTTTTAAAATAGGCTCTTTTAGATGATTTTGTTCATTTACACAGTAATATAAGTGTTCTCAGCATGTTTAAAGTAGGCTGGGCCAAAGTATTATGTTCAGCAGACTATGGGTATCAAATGTATTTTAACATAATATTATCAATTTGGAATGAGTTTATGCAGATGTAATCTCATCATAAATCAGAAAGTGTTTATATCACTTTTTTGTATTTGCTATCTGCAGATATCATGTTCCTTCTAATACTATAATAACATCTTCATTAATTAAGATGTCTTTTATACAAATTGAAATTATATATGAACATGTTATAAATTACATATAAATTAAGATTAAATCAGTATAAACACTAAATGACAAAGATAATGTGCTAGAATTCATCCAAATTCCCAAGAGCACATGGAATGAAGAATATGTTAAACAATTTTTCTCTATTTCTATATGCATAGAAAAAAACCAAAAACCTTTTTGCTCTATATTATTATTCAATACAGAACAATTCTGTGGTACAGTGTGTATATTTTTCTCACATTGACCAGTTCTCCAACAACACTTCGGTGGCCTATCATTCAGTTCAATGTGGAATTAGCACAAACTCCACAGATCAAAGACTCAGTCTCACAAAACTCCCCCCAGCCCCATTTCAAAAGCCAATCACAAATATAGACTATCATTTGTGCTTCTGATTTATGGATTTAAAGTCCAAAGTTCCTACAACCCCTTCTTCATATTTACTTATTTGCTAGTATGGCTCAAGAACTCAGGAAGACAATTTAATTGTTGTATTACCAGTTTACTATAAAAGAGTACAATTTAGGAAGAGCCAGCTGAGGGAAAAGCATCAATCAAGGTGTATGGGAAGAGGTGCAGAGATTACAGTCACTTTTTGGACACTCCGCCCTTCCAGCACCTCGGAGTATTCAGCAAACTGAACGCTCTCTGACCTCCATCCTTTTAAGTTCTTATGGTGGCTTCATTCTTGATTGATTAAAGCATTGGCCATTGATGATTGTTTTAATCTGCAGCCATTTTGTTTCCTCAGAGGTCAGTGGGTAAGGCTGACAGTTTCCACCCTCTAATCACATGATTGGTGCCTTTAGCAATTAGTCTGCATCTTGAGAGTGTCCAGAAGCTCCCAGCTGCTTACATCATTAGCATTCACAAATACATTTATCACTTTGGAGTTTCTAAGGGTTTGAGGAATTGCATTTAAAAGGGGGGAAGAGAACAAATAAATATTTCTCATGTCAAATTATGTCTGATAGGAGAACAAATATGCCCAGTTTCTAGGAAGACATACAAGTCTCCTATGAAGAAAAATGCACTGAATTCAAAGTCATATAAGAAAAATGATTCATTTTCTCAGGGGAGGCTAAGGAATCTCTTTTACTGAAATTCCACAAGTTGGAGCCTATGACTTGGCAGCAGTATCAGAAGACACAGCTGAAGAATAGGGTAGAAAACTATCAATCTAGAATATCTTAGACACAGCCTCTCCTAATGTCAGGGGGACAGACTAGATAATTTCTTAATAAAATGGATAAGCCAGCTCTCTTCGTCCTACAACTTGAGTGAAGTTGCTGAGAACTGGCAGATGGATAACTTCAGTCTTCCTCATTGTCAGCTGTTGATATGATTCCAGCTCTATGAACCTCATCATACACACTTCTGTATCTCTTGTGTTTGCATTTCTAGAAGGCAGCTGTTGTGATACCAAACACACTAGATGATTACTTCATGGATTTCTGTGTATACTTGACGTCTACTGAGATAAAATCTTCAAGGGAAATTTCAAACATAAATTAAGTCCAGTGTTCAAAATCATTGGATAGTACTAGCAGGAAATAAGTCATAATCCAAGACAGCACAGAGAGCATTCCCTTCCAAATGAAGCTCTATTTGATACAAAAAAATCAAACAAACAAAATCCAAAATGGGGGTCAAGTATTGAATTGTTTTTCATGTAATTATATATTATGATATAGTTTATCTCGAGGGTTGATATTTCATATTATTCTCCTCTAATTGACAGCTTCCTAGTGTGTGTTTTTATATATCTTTAGCTGGCTATGCTTTCAACCTTGAATACCTTCTTTATTGTAGTTGATGGCAACAGTATAAATGGTACTGAGCCATAGAGTTAATGGGAAGTGATGAAAGGAAGGCTAGAAATGTAATTAGAGCCAAATCATATTACATATTGTATGTCATGCTATAGGGCTTTTGCTTTGTATGTTAGGTTAAGGGCCACTGAAAGATTTTGAGGAGATAGGGGGTTATGCATCAGTTTTTTCAAGTGAGTTACCTGCTGCCAATGGTGAGGGTGAATGTGAGGGGAACGATACTGGCTAGAGACAGAGAAATAAGTTAAAAAGTATTTGCAATTATCCAGACGCATGATGACCGAAGTCTGAATTAGGACCATAATATTAGAGATGAATAGAAAGAAATACATTGT
The DNA here is from genome assembly GCA_963574585.1 of Otolemur crassicaudatus. Taxonomy (NCBI): domain Eukaryota; kingdom Metazoa; phylum Chordata; class Mammalia; order Primates; family Galagidae; genus Otolemur; species Otolemur crassicaudatus. Next base: position 47,878 of record CAUYQS010008055.1, on the reverse strand, counting down.
GGAAATACTCAGGAGATAAAATCTGCAACCTTGGTGATGAACTAGCTAGAGTGTACATGGAGGAAGATTGAGTAAAAGTTGCCTCCAAGATTTGTTTCTTAATTATCTGGCTGAGTATTGGTGCCATAAATTATAGAGCAAAAAAAAAAAAAAAAGAAGGAATAGCTTTTGTGAGAGATTATGAGAAGTGAAATCTGCATATGTTGAGTTTGCATTGCTTATGAAAGATCCAGGTGAAACAAGAAGTAAGCACGTGTATATCTGCATTTGTCTCCGTAGATAGAGAACTAATGAAATGTAACATTTGGGAAGATATGAGCATTTAAATAATATTTAATAAAAAACAAGATCACCCTTCAAGCTATATTTCCTATGAATCTGATTACTTACTATACAATTGATCTGAATAGTATCAATATCAAAAGTGAAAAGCATAGAGATGTAAAGAGCTCCTTCTTTACAAATATTCCACATAAAATTACAGCTCATATATAACTGACAAAAATAATTTGGTTGGGTTAGTGATCATTTCTTCCACTTGTTTTGATTACACTTACACTAGTAATTACTGCCTTGAAAATAACAACCACAAATCCCATTCAAACCATTGTTTGTGAAACCAGTATAAGTTGAGGGAGGAAATATAAATTTAAAGTATGCATGTGCATGCATGTGAGCTCACACACACACGCATTCACACAAACAATTCATGAATATGAAAAAGTGAGTTCACTGGAAGAGTGCAAACAGACTGAATACATTTACACTGTATTACTAGAGAAGGAAAAAGAATTTGTTTCCTTAAAAGTATTAATCAAAAACAATTCTCCATTTTTAGCTCTCACTATCTTGGTACTTATTCTGATAAAGAAATGACTAGGGGTGAGTCTTATTTTTCACAGCAGTACTAAGGCTGCCATGGGTCTGATGGAGGACTTAGCTGTTCAGCATATATGGAAAATGTTCAATTTAGCAACAGGTGAAAGATAGGTAGCTCTGGCAGAGGCAAATATGAAATTCTTCCATTTGGAAAGACACAAGTGCCTGATAGCTTATTGCCAACTTTTTAGAAACAGTCAGAGGAATGTAAGAAAATAAAACTATTGGAGAAAAAAAAAAAAAAAGATGCATGAGAATTACATGTAGCTTCCAACCAGCTTTAAATTTTCAGCTTAGCAAACAACTTGATTATTGACTATGGTTAGCAGAAATGAAAAACATATTTGAAGACTCACATAAAGAAGATAAATATGTTATACTCATCTGCCAAGAAAGCAGTGTTTTCTTGTGGAACAGGAGAGCTGCCTCTAGAGAGAAAGTTGGTTTTATTCAGAGGCACGTAATCCAACTGCAGAGGCTTAGAGAGAAGGAAATAGAATTGAAAACACTTTTTGGAAAATCTCTCTACGAATGTTTTGTAGGCCACTATTTAAATCTTATATTGTAAAAGTTTAATATCTAAAATTATTAAGAAAATCAACAACAACAAATAAAACCATTATAATATCTTTCATGGTGGATAAGGGAGCACCCATGACCCCACCTCCTTCTAATCACATGTTGTGTAATTTTCCCCTAGTTTCTGAGCAAGACCTGTGACTTCCTTTTAAACAAAAGGATGCAGCAAAGGTAATGGGATGTACCTGATTTAGGTGTGGGATTTCCCAAAAGTATTATATCTGTCCCACTACATCCTTTCACTCTATGGCTTAGAAAAAGCAAGCTTCCATGAATCATACAACTACAAAGCAACAAATTCTGCTAACCACCACAGAGAATTTCAAAGTAAATTTTTTTCCCAGTCGAGTCTTCAGATGACTACCTAGTCCTAGCCAACACCTTGACTACAATCTTGTACAGGACCCCACAAAACATGTCTAAGCTCCTGACCCAGGAAAACCCTATGATAACAAATATACCTATTTATATTATTTGTTCATTTGTTTATTTAATCAGAATGTACTCAGGTACCAAGATGGATGCTGGATACTATAGTAAACCAAGGTTCACAGCCTAATGGATCAGATACTCACTCTAGGAAATTGAGGGTGCTATTGGAACTTCAGGAAATTTTCTGGAGGCAATCATATCTAATATGAAATATGAAATAAGAATATAAATATTTTCTAAATATGACACTTCTACATTGGCTGAGATGGAGTAACAGGAACTCGTGTATCCTCCTGCCTGAAACAATTAAAAACTTGGCAAATTATAGGAAAGAATGGTGTCCATACAATGGACACCAGACAGCACAGAGCAGTGATCCCTGAGAGAGGAACAAGTGAAGTCAACCCCATGATGGCTCCAGCTGTGAGGATTTCCAGCTATGTGGCAAAGAGGGGAAAACCAAGAAGAGCATAGTAATCTCCCCAGTTCTAGGGGATGAATCTATGAGACCAGGAGGCCATGGTGGCTGAAGGAGAACTGGACAGCAGTCTATATAAAATCAATCTATATAAAAAAAATTATTAGAAGTGATAGTATTTTTTTTTTTTTTTGAGACAGAGCCTCAAGCTGTACCCCTGGGTAGAGTGCCATGGCATCACAGCTCACAGCAACCTCCAACTCCTGGGCTCAAGCGAGTCTCCTGCCTCTGCCTCCAAAGTAGCTGGGACCACAGGAGCCCACCACAACGCCCGGCTATTTTTTGGTTGCAGCCGTCATTGTTGTTTGGCGGGTCCGGGCTGGGGATTCGAACCCGCCACCTTAGGTGTACATGGCTGGCGCCTTAGCCGGTTGAGCCACAGGCGCCAAGCCAGAAGTGATAGTATTTTAATCTACAAAGTTTTATATTCACTTCATAGAAGAGTCATCACTCAGTAATGGCCTGGCTGAATAACCTGAGGCCCTTCCTTCCACCATGATATTCAGCAGCACTGGGAGACGTGAGAGAAGTATGCACGTGCTAATATGGACTAAAGCCAAGCAAAGAATGGGTTTACTGCGTGCTCTCATCTGTGTTTCTAAAATAGAGATATGGACATACTTCTATATATAGAATAACTCTGTAGGAAACATATGGAAGTGGTATGTTATTTGGCCCTGAGGAGTGGGTCTGATCAATGGGATAAGGTGGAAGGGATATTATTTCTTCTACCTACCTTTTGTACTGTTAAAATGTCATATTATGTGTAGTATTTTTTTCCTCCATGAGAAATCTTGGTAGGTTTTTTAAAAGAATGTAATTTTTTAGGCGGAGAGAACTCATGCAATCATCAGATGAAAATGAAATGAAAAGATTGGCCTGGTTGTTTAGACATTGTGTGTGTGTGTGTGTGTGTGTGTGTGCGCGCGCGCGCGTGCATGCGTCTTTAGTAGTGGTGGGAGGTGGCAGGTTCATTCTGGTATATCATTTTAAAGAGTGTTACTGTGCCATAATAAACTACTCTTTTCCTTTAGGTATGTATATTATATCATATTTTATATTTACTTACTCCATTTTTTGGATCATGGAAGAAATGACAATTCTTTGTTTTTTGTTTAATAGTTTTGGCCTCAGTTCACAACTTCTCCAACTTTCTTACAAGAAGCAAAGACTGCCATAGTTGTTTGGAGTAAATGACAAGTTAGTCTTGTAGAACTTGCCTCTAACATCAGGGTTGTTGTGTATAACCATGCAACCCACAAAACTGACAGCTTAGGAGGATTGCAGTCACATAAAGGAATGTCTCTCCACACCAGGGTACATCAGAACCACCTGGGGCTCTTTATAAAGCTCAGGATCAGATTCAGTAAATCTGGAAAGTCCTGAAATTCTGAATTTCAAAGAAGTTCTCAAATGATATGGATGCTGTTTGTCTACAGATTGCGCTTGGAATAGCAAAGCAGTAAACAAACAATGAGGACAACTACCCTAGAGTAGGTTAGTAGATGACTCAGTATTCGAGAAACCAGGGCATCATAAGTTGAGAAATGTTAGGTGTGGCCATAGCAATGTGAGGAGGTGCACTAAATTATGGTGACATATTTTTAAACCTTTAATGAGTGCTTTGAGCCATTTGGTATGAAACTGCTTTTTGTACACCCAATTCTCTTAGATTACATGCCATAATCTTAAAAACTAAGATTAGTATCTTGTTAGCACTCTGACTTACAAGCTAATACTGGATTGCTATCAGCTCTAAAATTCTGGTAGAACTCTATGATAGAATATTGAATTGTGGTTTAATTCATGAATAGATAGAAAGGAACAGTTACCCCTGGAAATAAAAAGGGAAATATATCCCTAGTATCCTTTCCTGCACAATCTAAGGCTCTATGCCCTCTGTGTCTGTTGCCACTCTTTCCCAGACATCCTTGGTTCTAGTACCTTCCACTTCCAGACAGCCCACACCCCCAGAATCACTTTCCTTTCTCTAGATTCAGTTTTCAGCTTCCCAGCTTTATTCTCTATTAAGGCTTTCCTTATGAGTGAAATCAAAATGAAAATATCTCTGAACAAATCATGGCGATATTTCTGGTAATTGCTTGGTTTCCCTGGCAGATTCTGAGGTGGAAATTTACATCAGGAAGCTTATTGACAAGTACTATTAAGATCAACATCTGTGAGAACATAAAGGAAACAAAACTGGGCCAAGGCAAAGAGAGGTCAGGCTGTGATGAAGTCACAATAAAGGCCTTAGCTGATACCACAGCACCATCTGGAGCTGGAATGGTTCTGAAGGGTAGCCTCAAATTGAGCAATGGGGCTATACTGTTACACCCCCACATAAAACAGTTGCTAGATTCAGACTGCCCTGAGGAAGGGAGCGTGTCATGAAGTGAGCAGCTCTTTTCAGTCAAGGGCAAACATCAGGAGGGAATACTTAGCTGCCAGATGTGAGTTATCAACAGCCCCAACAGCTGGGGAAATAAATTCTTTAATCCCCAAGGAGAAGTTATATAAACTACACAATGTAGTGTCTACTATGACCCCTTCCAGAAATAAATTATATTTTAAGAGCCTTGACATAATACTGCAAGAAAGGAAATAACAAAACCACGTCATGGTCTATTATAGAAAAAGTATGGGGTATAAAAGTCCGCCCTATCATGCAGGATCTAGTCAATGTTTCTAAACTGATCTTCCTGCAGGACCAAGGTGTTCTGTTTTGTTTTTTTACATTTTCTCTCTCAAATGCATCATCCTGTCATGAACAGACACATGGTTTTACCACATGTGACCAAGGCACACAGGGTACCAGAAACTTGAAAAACACCTGAAATATATCAGAGCCTATTCGATGAGATGACTCCACTCGTCACAAGCTTAAATGGTGTAGGAGTTTCAAATTGGTATAAACATTTATTTTAAAAAAGATAGTTTATTCTTGATAATACAGTTCACTGACAGGCGCTAGTGTTGTCTGATATTCATATTGTGGTTTGTAAAATCCTTATTCACTGCCTGCCTGGTTCTTGTCTATAGGAATTAAATAAAAACATCTATAAAAACCAAGCAACAGCAAAAACTACAGCAATGACACCATAGATCACTGCTTTGCTTAGGAAAAAAGATGCATAGGGTTTTTCTCCTTTCTCAGCTCAGTTTTAATGCTCAAGTGAGTTGAGGGTACCCTAGTTTATGTCCAAGTTTTCTCTAGGTCATTTTGAGGTTAATCTATGTCAAAATAGCCTCTGTTTCATGAAGTTTAGGTTTCTTTAACAGCTTTTAAAATTATATATCCCCCTTCATACTTACGGGACATTTTCAGACCAACACTGAGCTGCTTTGGAATTGAACATCATGAGAAAGGGCTGTTTTCACAGCCTACTGGGCTGAATTTGAGGCAGCAGATTATCATAGAAGGTAAACTCTAAGGTTTAACTGCTACAAGTTCAAAGGATGTTTTTTTAAAAAAAAAAAGAAACCTAGCTAGACAGGGGCCTTATATGTGCAGTGCAGGTCTGCTTAGGTCTTCTGAACAACAGGCTTGCCTTGACAATCCACTTGAACTTGAGCCAAGCCTCAATGTTGTCCTTACTTGCTTTGGCAGCAGGCTCTTACTGCAGTCAGAATATCTTACAAAACTGTATCTTTTTCTTTTGCCATTAGATGGCAAAAATTACTTTTTTTGAAGTTCTTCATTGACCTCCTACCCATAAATGCACCAAAAAGATCATAATAAAGGGGACACACTGGAGATAATTCTGTTTCTGTTTTGACTCAGATGACCACTACACCCAATCCCAGCCTCTGCAGTAATTAAATAGCATTGGAAACCTAAAGCTTTTCAGATTCTGGATCAAGTTCCTGGAAATTCCCACCATTTCAAAGCTCTGTTCTAGGTCATGCAGAATGGCTCTTGATGGAAGGTTACTAATATTTCTCCCCTAAATGCCAAACAGGAATCCTCTGACTTGGAAAGGAGTAGCAGTAGAGCTGAGCTACCTGTATAAGGTGACTAAATGTATTTGTAAATAATGAACTATCAATTGCTTTTGTGGCTTCTTAACACATGTCATTGGAGTAGAATTAGATTGTGAATGAACCAAAGATGCCACACTACATATCAACTAATTAATTTTATCTCAAAACATCATCATTATCATCAATCACCATTATTATAAGAACAGCTACTTTTCATGAGCTTTTACTATGTGCCAATTACTGTAAGTTTAACTCCTCTATTCTTTCTAATAAACTTGTGATATAAGTAGTATATAGGCACACTTATATAGGTATATGTAATAAACACAGCTATATCTACTATACACATATTAGAATTACATTATTACTGAGAACTATATATACTTTTCCATTAAATTATTCAGCATTAAACTATATATCATTAAAATAAGAATCACCTTACATTGAACTAAGTTGAAGGACAGAGGAATTTCTTTTAAGTCTATGCTGCAGATTTAGATGTATGGATACTATTTTCTTTGAGATTCAGAACCAGGCAGGATCATACAGTAATGCCGGATAAATTTTGTTTGAATCCTGCGTCTATAGTCATAGGCGCTCTCAGGCAAAACATCAAGCTGCATGCTGTGACATTTTCACTGTAACTTTTAGAAGTCCTTGTAAATATTTAGCAAACCAATGTTTTATTGATATGTTTTCTATATTTCATTTTAATTTATTAAATTATTATTTCAAAATATTACAGGGGTATAAATAGCTTTGGTTACATGGATCATTTTTATAATGCCTAAGTCAGGACTATATGTGTGCCCATAGCCCAAATGATGTTCATTGTACTTGTTTTCACACATCCCCTCTTCCCTCCATTTGATTTCCACTGAGTTTTATCATACTTCCCTCTGTGCACATGTGTGTTCATCGGTTAGTTCCAATTTAACAGCTAGAACATGTGGTGTTTGTTTATCTGAAAGTGTTCTTGGAGCCCTCTGATCAGAGATGCAGGGAGATAGATACTTCACTTAGTATTATGGCCTCCAATTCCATGTAAATTGTTGCAAAAAGCTTTGAGTCACCCCTCTTTATGTCAAGGAGTATGCCATGGTATACATATACCACATTTTGTTAATCCGCTCATGAATTGATAGATATATGGGTTATAACTGAGAATGGTGCCGCAATAAGTTTTCAAGTACAGATGTCTTTTTGATGAAATGATTTCCTTTGGGTACTCAGTAGTAAACTTGAGGATCAAATAGTAGGTTTTCTTTTAGTTCATTGAGGAATCTCCATATTGTACTAATCTTCAATCCCACCAACAGTGTATAAGCATTCCTCTCTCTCTTCATCCATGCCAATATCTGTTGCTTTTGCTCAGCATTGTCAGAATGCCCACACTACCAAAAATGACTTATAGATTCAATGAAATCTCCATCAAAATACCTACCTATATCATATTTCACAGATCTAGAAAATTTAGTGCTATACTCAGTTGGGGTAGAAATGAGCCCCCATAGCAAAAGTAATCTTAAGTAAAAAGAACAAATCTGCAGGTATCACATTACCAGACTTCAAACTATACTTTAAGCCTACAGTAACCAAAATATGGTATTGGCACTAAAATAGAGACATAGACCAATGAAGCAGAACAGAGGAAACACAGCTATAAAATCATCCACATATATAAACTGATCTTTGACAAAGCAGACAACAATATACACTGGAGAAAAGAAGTCTATTTAATAAATGGTACTGGATTTATTGGATAACTTGGATAGCAGAAGAATAAAACAGGATCTATATCTCTCACTACTCACAAGACCTAAATGTAAGGCATAAAACCATAAGAATTCTTTTTTTTTTTTTTTTTTAAGAGACAGAGTCTATCCTATCACCCCAGTAGAGTACCGTGGCGTCACAGCTCATAGTAACCTCCAACTCCTGGGTTTAGGCAATTCTCTTGCCTCAGCCTTCTGAGTAGCTGGGACTACAGGTGCCTGCCACAATGCCCAGCTATTTTTTGTTACAGTATGGATGGGACTGGGTTTGAACCTGTCACCCTGGGTATATGGGGCTGGCAACCTACTCACTCACCCGAAACCTTAAGAATTCTAATAGAAAATGTAGGAAAAGCTCTTTTAGATGCAGGCCTAGGCAAAGCATTTATGACAAAGACCTCAATGGCAATTACAGCAACAACAAAAATTTAAAAGGGTAGGGCTTGATTAAATTAAAAAAAACTTCTGCACAGCTAAGGAAATAATCAATAAAGCAAATAGACAACCAAAAGAAAAGAAAATGGGAGAAAATATTTGCAAGCTATAAATCTAATAAATAGTTTGAATAACCAGAAACTAAAAGAACTCAACTAATCAGGAAGAAAAAACCACAAATAACTCCATTAAAAAGTGGGCACAAGATATGAACAGAAGCTTTTCAAAAGATGATGGACCAATAACCAATAAACATATGAGACAATGTTTAACATCACTAACATCAAGAAAACACAAATTAAAACCACAATGAGCTATCACCTTGTCCCAGTTACAATGGCTTTTATTAAAAAATCCAATAAATGTTTTCTGCATTTTAATAAAATACAATTATCTTATAGCTCTAGAATATATTACCATCCTATGGGAATAATTATAGGTTTCCTCCTTCTAAATACAGACTAAAGAGAAAAATACCAGTTTTATTACAAGGTAATAAATGCATGTATCTGAAGCACAGAAGAGGGAGTATAATGACCTTTTTATTTTTTCAATCTTTCCCTTCATGCCTTTATTTCTCTCTGACCTCTTATTTTGCTCTCTTATATCTAAGTAATTCTCAATAAATCTATATATAAGAACTCAATTTCTGGTTTTAGACAGATGTGTAGGGTCTCATTCTATAGGGATAAAATGGGCTTCCTTTTCAATCCACTTGCCCTAATTTTTTTTCAGGGTCATACAGGTCAAAGTGTTTCTAGAACAATGCTCCAATGCTGTAAGTGTGAGATGATATAATTTTTTTCTTATGCATGCCCGGCCTCATCTCAAGAGGCAGGGATGCTAACGTCCTTCCACTTGGAGCCCCAGAGATCCTGCAACTAAACGCCTAGAGTGGCTTCAAGTTTAAGAATGATTCAAATTGGAGCACCATCCACTGGAAGGCAATAGATGTTGTATGAGCACACTGAATTCTTCAACAGAGAAATATGATCATAGGACAAGGAGTAAAAATTAGTTTTATCTTTACTTTAAAGTTTGCACTTGACACATCTACTCATCCTTGGAAGTGTGCAAAACAGAAATGCCAACAAATGATAGCAGTGATTTTCAGATCAAAACTATCTTTAGGATTTATCTGACTATGTTGGTAGATGTGCCAACAGGGGTTATAAAGGCTGAATTTATTCACCAGTAATTGTAATTAAATCATTCAATCATTATGTAACCAATAAATGTTTTACAAATCACTAGGGTAGCCAAAAATAGTGAAGGGATTCTGAAAAATATTAAGAAAATGTACTTGAAGTATTTTTTTTAATTTTTAGGTACTATATTATAAGGTATATATGCAATGCACAAGAGTGGAACAGATAGAGAAGAGGGATTATGGCCCTAATGATAGATTTATTGAGAAATTAACACAGAATGTCTGAAAAGTTACCATATTATTTACAAAATATTCATAACAAAATTTTACAGAGAAGTGACCAACATGTACAGAATATTTAAATTTTGTTTTTTGGCTTATCCTTAGAAACAAGGGTAAAAAGAAGAGAGAGTTTATAAGACATTAAGCAAGTTATACGACTCACCCAAAGTTTATATATATACACACAGACACACACATATACATCAGACACCAAAGTGTTTATAAAATTTATTTACATATGTATATATAAATATACATATATAAAGAAGTTATATGACTTACCCAAAGTCAAACAGCACTGAAGCCAGAATCCAAACCCATCTACTAATTTTAAAATCTATGTTCCATCCAATATTTTTTTCAATTTGGCATTTGTGCTCATTCCAGTTCAAAAATATGACAAATTGAGTTAATTGAAGCCTAGACATAACATGAAGTCCATTTGAGATCTTTAGAAAATTTTATTAAACATTCGTATACTTATACATAGGTATTTGTATGTACATATGCAAATCAATTTGATTGTAATGATAGTTAGAAATTGTCTTTAGAGGATAACCCATAAAAGTGATGTGCATAGGTATGTTATTGGGTTTCCTATATTGCTTTTATAGTTAAAAATCTACTTAGATTTTTGTATCTAATTAGATACTAAACAAGAACAAAGATTACAAAAAATATATATTATAAAAGTCATATGACACCTTTTACAGTGTTGGTAAAATTATTTTAACTTGAAAACGATCTAGTTATCAGAGTCCTGAAGTGATGTGTTTTCTCATCCTGTTTAATTTTTTCTTCCCTGAGAACTTTTGCCACGTGGCTATGACTGATGGTAATGTGACTTTTAGACATTACCAGGAAGCAAAGATTTCCATTTGCTTTCTCTAATGATTATGAGTTTGCAGAGAGCTACGAAGTTTAGAGTGAAGGGGAAATATTCTGTTTGACTGCAGTTAGTAGTAATAAGCTGTCATCCTAGAAAAGGAATTCAGTAACTGTTTCTTTAAAGCAGCATTGCTGATAACTTGCACAATAGTGGGAAGCAACACGATACCTCAACTTATTGCTACCTTCTAATCTTGTGACAATAGTTCTGACAGTTAAAGACAGACCTTCTCCACCAGCCCAGAGAATTAAAGAAATTGTTCATTGATTTCTATTATTCTATTCTATTTTTCAGAAGGCTATCACTCTCTGACTATTCTGCTCATATATACCATTTACAGAAAATTCAGTGCACAGAGGCATTAAGATAAATTTTCAGTTTGTAAATATTCCTGTGGTTTCAAGTATTCTTGCTATCTTCTCTCTCCATAACACTGGGTATGTGAATAGTTTGATATTAAATCAAATAATATATTGATGGTACTATTTCTCTGAAGTTGAAATCTACTTTATTAAAGTCAAATTCAAGGAGAGAATAACAAGTTAAAATGTGAAATTTGACCGGAATGATACAAATTATTTATGAGTTTCATTTGGATTGATATAAAAGAACAGCAAAATTATTTGGAAGGATGACCTATTTTCCCAATTTCATCCAAAATAGAAGCCCCACATAAAAATATTTAGACAGTTACTTACCTTGTCTTAATTAAAAGGCATTAATATTAAAAAAGTTATCTATATATCTTGTCATTCCGATCTATGCATATTTTAAAAAGTGTTTCCCCTCCCTCTACCGGTTGAAATAATTAACACTATACAGAGGACCAAAGCAATGCTTTCCATACATACACTGAGCATCACTCTACTTTACATATTTCAGTTGTTTGGCAGACTTTAGGTTTGTCAGCCATGGAGGCAGAGAGAAGTGTTGAAAGCATTTCTAAATGTTGTAAGATTGAACGATTTCCATAACAAAAACTGCCCAGTTGTTCTTAATGAGATGTGTAAAGTTGCAAATGAAGAGGAAAATGTAGTAATTATAAAAAAAGAAAATAGTAGAAAAATGCAGGCAGTAAAGTTACTTCACTACTGATGCTACCTCATTGAGCAGTCAACTACGTGTGCTTTGAATAAAAGTCCTCTTCTACTGTTTTCTCATCAAGGACACCTCACAATTTATAAAACCCATATATATCATGTTTTCTTTCTTATATCAAAAATTATTTTAATAACACAATTTAGCAATTAAAACATTTAATATAATCTTAACAATGTTGATTGCTTAAATTATCCCTCAAGTTGGTAATATTTATTTTTTATTTCAGATTACTATAAGGGTACAAATTATTAGGTTACTTGTTTGCATTGTTAGGTTGTAAAGTCCAAGTTGTGGTTAAGCCTTTTACCCAGGGGCTGTGTTGTATATCCTTACATTGTGCCCATTAGGTGAGAGCCTAACAATTCACCTCTCTCTTCCCCTTCTCCACTCCCCTCCCCCCATTTAAATTTAATTGCTTAATTCCTGAGGGTATGTAGTGGTTTGTTTCATATTAGTATTGAGTACACTGGATACTTGCTTTTCCATTCTTGTGATACTTTACCAAATAGAATATTCTCCAACTACATTCAGGTTAATACAAAAGCTGTAAAGTTCACATCTTTTTATGACTGAATAGTATTCCCTGGCATGTATATATCAGAGTTTATTAATCCATGATGTGTAATCCATGATTACACATCTTCATGATTGTGAATGGAGCTGCGATAAACATTATAGTGCATATTTTTTTATGGTAAAATGACTTTCTTTTCTTCTGGGTAGATATCTAGTAATGGGATTCTGGATTAAATGGGAAGTCCACATTTAGGTCTTTGAGGATTCTCCATAGTTCTTCCCAAAGACACTGTATTAGTTTGCAGTCCCACCAGCAGTGTAAGAGTATTCCTTTCTCTTCATATCCATGCCAGCATCTGCAGATCTGGGACTTTATGATGTGAGCTATTTGCACTGGGGTTGGGTGATATATTTGATTTGCATTTCTCTGATAATTAGGGATGATGAGCATTTTTTCATGTGTTGTTGGCCATTCATTTGTCCTCCTCAGAAAAGATTCTGTGGACATCTCCCATGCACTTATAAATGGGATTGTCTGTTCTTTTTGTTGAGTAGTTTGAGTTCTCTTTGGATTCTAATTATCAGCCCTTTGTCAGATTCACAGCATGCAAATATCTTCCTCTATTCTGAAGGCTGTCTATTTGATTTAGTTGTGCCCTTAGCTGCACAGTAGCTTTTTAGCTTGATTATGTCACATTTATTTATTTTTGGTGTTGCTGCAATCCCGAAAAGGGTCTTTTTCATAAAATCTTTTCCCAGGTCAATATTGTCAAGAGTTTATGAGACTCAAATCAAACACATAATAAGCTTCATAGTAGCTTCAGAGAAAATAAAATACCTGGGAATATACCTACAAAAGGACAGGAAGGATCTCTGAGAGAACTATGAGACAGGAAAATAGCAGAAGACATTAAACATGGTCATTAGCATCAAACATGTTAATTCTGCCCGGTCAAACATTCTTGGCTGGGAAGATTCAACACTGATAACGTGCATACTACCCAAAGTGTTCTACAGATTTAATCCAATCTCCACCAAAGCACGAAGGTCATACTTTGAAGAACTTGAAAATAATAGTACTTTGTTTCACTTGGAACCAGAAAAAAAACCCTAAATAGCCAATGCAATTATAAGAAATAAAAATAAATTGATGTTTCAAAATAGAAGGGATTATATAGTGTATGAGACACTGGCAAGTTTTTAAGTATCAAAAGTAACATTCTCTTGAAAATCTTTCCACTGAAAGGAAAGTTGAGTCAATTCTTCTTTATCAGATACACATGTATTTTGAACCTATAGAAGTTACTTACAATACATTAAAAAAAAAAACATACTTCAAAGAGTAGCATTGCATCTTTCTGATTTTTTGTTCTATAAGCTAAAGAAGATTTGAGCAGTCTTTTTCCCCTGGGAGGAAAAATTTATTTTGAAACCTTTCACATCACTCAAAAGTGGTCAAATAATTTCCACTCAAACTTTTAAAAGGAAAAAGAAAGTTCTTTTCACAGAGGCCAGCCATAAGATTTTGCTCACAAGTACATTTTTCCTTATTTTTATAAACAGTGCCAAGTGGAAACAATAGCTTTAGAATGGTAAGAACTTCTTAATACTAACCTTGGATGAAGTATGCATACCACTTTCCTACTGATTTAAAAGCAAATTTATTGCCATATTAATGATATAGACCAGTGGTTCTCAACCTTCCTAATGCCTCCTAATGCCATGACACTTTAATTCAGTTCCTTGTGTTGTGGTGACCCCCAACCATAAAATTATTTTTGTTGCTATTTCATAACTGTAATTTTGCTACTGTTATGAATCATAATGTAAATATCTGATATGCAGGATGTATTTTCATTGTTACAAAGGGGTCGCGAACCACAGGTTGAGAACCGCTGAATAGACTTTGGTTATTGGAAAAATAGACAATGCAAGTGAGTGGACTTGTATCTCAGGAAATTGTTGAAATCTGAAGTAATATTAGTGAGCAAATATCCCTATAAAGTTACTGGAAATTTCCTTTCAGATTAAAAAAATGGACACATTGCTATAGATCAATGAGAAATGGCAGATATCAAGTCTTCTTGCACAAAATACAAAAGGCATTATTGTCATAGTTTAATCAAATATCCCACCTACAATCTGGAAATAGGAAAGAATTGCCTAGATTACTCATTCATTATACAAGAAAATTCCATTCCTAAGGGACAACGTGTGTTGTCTGTGATCACTCAGAGGCAGACAGTGATAAACATGAGCTGAGAGTACAGATTTTTCTAATCATTGCACCATTACTCTTTTAATTTAAACTAGTTAGAGTAAACTAGTAATAAGGTTTAAAAGGTCTGAAAATCTAAAGGCACAAATACAACAGATGTATTGGTGGTTCATGCAAAAGCCCAAGGTGTACGCGCCTTGTTAGTGCAAGGCCTCTCTTTAATATCATTCTGGTGCCTGGGCTGTCTGCAATTCAGTGGCTTTTCAGTACATGGTTTCCAAGTTGTCCCTGAGGCCATGGAGAAAGTAGCATGGAGAACATGTGGGAGAAAGATTTTTTTATGATGTGCCCAGAAATAACAATCAGTCCTTTGGTGACATTCTGTTGTCTGGTACCTAGTCCCTGATGACAAGATAGGATCTCGAATATAGTATATTTGCCCAAAAGAAAGAAGAAAAAATGGTGAATATCTAGTGGTCTTTACTTTATGGAACATGACACTTATCTGCATGGATAATTTAGTAAAAGGCATCATAATCCCAGACCTAGATTTGTATGTCAACAGTTTCCATCAATATCTAGTAATTTATCAAAATTTACTATTTTAAGACATACTATTATATGTCTATAATCTGTGAGAGGGATTTAACTAAAGGCACCTGGCAACCCAGTCCTGAAACATGTAAATCAAAGAGACACTCAAATAACCGCTTTAGGCTCATCTTTACCATCCGCAATTCACCAGTGATACCATAAAGAGTGGCTTCTCCTCCAGCACTAGTCCTGATGCAGAAGGTGCCCATGTCCAGCTGGGACATTTACCTACTTTGTCCCCATTTTTATTTGGATTTCTGCTTTCAGATTCACACATCAGTATTGGGAGGTGATACAGCCAGTTTAACAATGAATCAAATACTTTATTTAGTGTAAACATCTATTTGTATTCTGTGCACACATTTTATAAATCTAGAAATATACACCGAGTAATTGTTTTGACCTATGATTACGGGTACATTTAATTTTAAATCCAAACATAAAATCTTAGTTGTGCATACATTGTTTAAAAGTAGCCAATTTGTGTATAAAAATGATGTCTTCAATAGTTATCTATTAAAATATATACTTTTTTGGCTCGGCACCTGTAGCTCAGAGGTTAGGGTGCTGGCCACATGCACCAGGACTGGTGGGTTCAAACCCAGCCTGGGCCTGCTAAACAACAAGGACAACAACAACAACAACAATAAAATAGCCAGGTGTTGTGGCAGGGGTCTATGGTCTCAATTACTTAGGAGGCTAAGGTAAGAGAATGGCTTAACCACAAGAGTTTGAGGTTGCTGTGAGCTGTGACACCATAGCACTCTACCGAAGGTGACATAGTGAGACTCTGTCTCAAAAAATAAATAAAATAATAAAATATATATTTTTGAAAACATACATATTTTCTTATGTCCCCTATCTCTCTACCCCATTCAGAAAACCAGGCTACTTTTGTGACAGCAGAAAATAAAGAAAAGAAAGGCCTTTTAATTTTTAAATCTTAGACCTGAAAAAAACTAAAAGCATTTAAGGTGTTGAATAGATTTAGAAGAATAACACACAAGTAAAAATGAATTGTTATTTGGAGAATACAAACCAAATCCCTTTCTTAAGCAAGAGAGGAGTGAGAAAGAGGAAAAGCCCAGAGTGTGTGATCATTAAGTAATCCCAGATGAGGTGGAGGAGGCGCTGGCCCCTGCTTTCCAGGTAACACACTCCTGGTTAGGCAGAAAAATCCAGAAAAGACTACAACTTATTTTTTAATAATAGAAGGTCTTAGAGAGTCTTTCAAAGACTTCACAAAAATGATTTGTTGGTAACCCAATGCAAAAGAGAAGAAAGTTTCAAGATCAAAAGGGATCTTATACATAATACTAAAGCTCGATTAATGTCCTGTTTGAACAACCAAACACCAAACAAAGTAACACAGTGAATTTACTGTGATTTTACAATTACGTATACATGTGAGTAATCACCATCCAGACCACAGCATGAATCATTTCTAATACTGCATCATGCTTTCTCATGCTTCCTTCCTTCCTTACCCTGCAAAGGTAACCACATTCTGATTTGTATTGCCTTAGATCAGATGACAGATGTGTGTGGTTTTGCATTTCATATAAATGAAATTACACAATATGGCTGCCCAGAAGTATCTGGTTTCTTTTTTCTCAATACCTATTGTATCTGAGCATTGGTGCTATTGTGTATAGCAGCTAGTCTGTGTTATAAAACATTGCTCTCTGCTCCAATACAGTTCTTCTTTTTTACAGTTGTATACTACACACTTGTACCACCATGCCACAGTTTACTTTTACATTTTCCTATTGATACTAGAAATCAGTTTCACTTTGGAGCTATTACGTATAACACTGCTATGAAAATTTTTATAGATGTTTGGTGGTAGACAAAAACATTTGTTTTTCTTGAGAATGTCCAAAGAAAAGAAATTTCTAGGTCAAAGGCATATATACATTTACAGTATTTTTATTTAATAATTATGCCAAACAATTTTCCAAAGTGGTTAAAATTTTACATTTCACTGCTAACCTATCAGCCTTTCAGGCATCCCAAATCCTTAATAACACTTAGTACTGTGTCTTTCATTTTAGCCATTCTTTTATGGGATATAATTTTTTCTCATTACCATTTAAACTTGTATCTCATTGTTGAGTAATGATGATAAACAAGTTAAAATATTTATTGGTAACTTAGATATTCTCTTCTAGAAATATCTGTTAGTCTATTGTCCATTAAAAAAGTTACTTGTCTTTCTTGTTGATATGTAGTTGTTTTTATGTACTCTGGATAAGGGTTATTTGTCAGACAGATGTGTTCTGATTATCATTTCCATAGCTGTCACTTGCCTTTTTACTCAGAATGTTACTTTTTGATGAAGAGAAGTTTATAATTTAAATAAGGTCCAGATTCATCAACATTTTCTTTTATGATCAGTGTTGTTTTTATCCCAGTTAAAAAATATATTCCTTGTTCAAGTTAATAATATTGTCTAATGTTTTTTATACAGATACATTGTTTTACCTTTCAAGTGTAGGTATTTGATCTACCTCCAATAAATTCTTTGTATAGTATAAGGAAAGGGTCAAGGTTCATTTTTTTCTACATACATATTCACTTGATCCTTCATAAATTATTGAAAAAATTATTTCTTCTACATTAAATTGAAATGTGAACCTACATGTGGCTGAGTATGTGGGTGTCTCTTTTGAACTCTTTTTTGTTTTATTCTATTTGCACCAAATACTTTTTAAATTAACAGAATGTTGCAGTAAGTCTTACTATCTAGCAGGAGCCACTTTCCAGCTTTTTCCTTTTCCTCTTCCTCCTTCATTTTCCTTTTCTTCAAGACTGCTTTAGATAGTCCATATAAATTTTCACATAATATTCCATAACATTGGAGATATATATTTTGTATTTTAATTTACATTCCATGTAAAATTCCCCATAATCTTAGAATAAAATTACCAATTTCAAATATAGCCACCTTATAATTTTGATTGAAATTGCATCATCCCCTGAAACCTTAGAATCTGGTAAGTATGTCCTTTAGTCTTAAAGGGGCAATTGATTGTTTATTTTATGTAGAAACCGCCTTCTGAAAGGACTTTGTCTCTTAAGCACCATGAAAATATGAGAGATATGGATCTACCTTATAGAAGATGTCAGAATAGCCTCCATACTCCTGTATGTAGCCTTTCAGAACTCAGAAAATGACCCGTAGTGGAACTTGGCACTGACTCTGAAACTCTTCAAGCTTCTTAACCAACATGCCACTATATTCACCTCTAGAATCTCATGGGTCTCTCTTTTCTTCTAATAGAGTCTTTCTAAGTAAGTCAGGCACAAACTTTGGTCTGTATCCAGAAGTGGCAAATATCCACAGGGAAGAAAAATGACCAGCAGTCATCAGTTCATCTCAGAAAGCCATTCGTTCATAATTAAAGTTCATCATTGCTTCCAAAGCTTTTATATGTTAGAAATATTATTTTTGCAATATAGCTGGCATTTTCTACTTTTGCTGTAGGAACACTGACTTGATGAAATCTATTTTATTCTGCTCAAAAATGGAAGGCCATTTTTAGATGTATTTTTGTGGAAAAGATGCTATCTTGAAGAAGATTTCTACCCTGTTCTCATTTCCTAGCCCTGTAAACATAGCATTGTAACAAGCAATAGACTATGGATACAAAGGTACCTCAAACTAATTTATAAGTTTCTTCTATCGAAGTAAGATAGATATTTGAGATCTAAAATGAGTTATAGAAAAAAATAAAGCTATATTTCTCGTTAACCTGACATTTTGGAACCAACTTATGTACTCAAAACTTTAAATTTTGCCATTGGTTTGAGTTATATTTTACAATAAAAACTTTGAAAATCTTTCAAAAACACATTTCTTCCTTATAAGAGAAATTGACCTTGGATAGCTTCTTCAGAGATTGAGACATAGAGGTAATATCATGGCCTCAGCAACTAGATTTCTATATACTTATATACTTTATAGATCTGATGAAGATTATATCATTCATATGAGAACCACACATAGCAAAAATGAGTGAGCTAAGTGTGCCCCAGGCACACACCACAAAAAATTATAAAGAGAGATAAAAATAAGTGAGGCAAAGCAGACTTGAGTCCAAGTTGGATAAGAAACATACCATCATGTTTTGAACTTGTATACTGAATTTTCCTTAACTGTAACTTCACATTTCTTATCCAAATTTACCTACATTTCAGAAGTATGACTTATAAAGAGTCCAGCTTGGAATATAACAATGGGAAATTTTGTAGATCTAAATAACTGAAAAATAACTGATGCATATTTGAGGACCTTCTACATTTATGGTATTTGTCTATGAACTTTGAAAAATGAGAAAAGTATAGCTGCCTGTAGTTTAGGTGAGGAGACAAGAGTAATGTACATGATAAACAAAATTGTGATTTATAACAACATAGCAATACGTGATGCTGAAATTGTAGTGGGTAATTGTAATAGTTCAGTCATAGATGAGATTAAGAAGGAAATTGCCAAATTTTTGGAACAAAATGACAATGAATACATGAATTATCAGAACTTCTGGGATACTGCAAAGGGAAATTTATAGCGCTACAAGCCTTCCTCAGGAGAATGGAAAGAGAGGAAGTTAATAACTTAATGGGACATCTCAAGCAACTGGAGAAGGAAGAACATTCCAATCCCAAATCTAGCATAAAAAAGAAATAACCAAAATTAGAGCAGACGTGAATGAAATTGAAAAGAGGATTATACAACAGATCAATAAATCAAAGAGTTGGGTTTTTTTGAAACGGAACCTGAACTAGACTGTTGCTCCCTAAAAGCTCATACTTATTATTTTTATTTTTTTTTATTTTTATTTTTTGTAGTTTTTGGCCAGGGCTGGGTTTGAACCTGCCACTTCTGGCATATGGGGCCAGCACCCTACTCCATTGAGCCACAAGCACTGCCCAAGCTCATATTTATTGTGTAAGTGAATTTCATTTGCCATTGCTACTCTAGACCATGCTAGAGTGGCCCAAATATGTACCAGGCATGACATAGTTAAACAGCAAAATTATATTCTCTGAAATATATAGACAGCAGTCAGGTTATTAATACAGTATGAAAATAAGAAAGTCATTTCTTCATCATGATAGCAGTTTTTTATCTTACCAAACCCAACATAAGTTTAAAGACATTTTCTAATGTTTAATCACTGAATCAAGTGAAAAGAGAAATCTAGCTCAAGAAATTTAAGCAAACATTTTGCAAAGCATGAGCATCCCATTTATTCAGGGACATTTAAAGATTAGAATTAATACCCTGAGTTAAAATTTTCAGGTGACATATTTAATGGAAGAAAGCAAAAGTTTCAAGAAAAATCAATTGTAAAATACTCAGTACAGAATTCTGTACTCTAAGTATTTATACAAAGACTTAAACTTGTTAATAAGGGCCAAAGGCAAGTATAGACATATCAGCCCAAATTAACCAGTTTAGAAGACCCAAAAAAGGATCTCAAGTAATCAAGCATTATTGAAGGAATTTTTGAGGCTAAAGGGTTTGAGGAAAATTAAGCCTAATGAAGAAAAAATTGAGCACTGATCTCAAAACAGTTTTATATCTTTTACACTTAATTGTATGTGAAGAAGGCTGAAGAATGTGCATAGTTATTCAAAGATTAATTTCAGTAATTTTAATTCTCCTTCATCATATTCTACATTTTAGAAACCCTCTAAGATTTGGTATATTAATATCAAAGTTGGACAGACTAAAAGGGACTTTGCCTAACAACTTCAATCAGTGTAACCTAATTCTTTGTACCCTCGGTGAATCCCAAACAATATAAATAAATAAATAAACAAACATACATACAGTCGTAATTTTAGAAAAGAAACAAAATTGGATGGACTATGTCTGATTATCAAATCATATTATGGATCCATTAATATTACACTGTGTTGAGCAAGTATATATTTTGTTAAAAATTCACTAAGATAGCAGCATCTTCTATTGTTACATATTATCTAAGTACCAATAAGCTAGGAATTGATGTACCAGCTAACAAAAGCAAAAACGTTTCAATGGGATGAATAGCCTACTGAAATATAGAATGCAAAAGAATACACAGACCAAGAATAATCTAGAAATTGTAGGAAACAGAAGTCTGTGGATTTCTTTCTAGTCACAGTTAATTCAGGTGGCCAGTGTTGGCACTTAAATGCACAGAACGCAGAGTCAGATAAAGTGGATTTAATATAGCCAAGTGATTTAGACAAGTAATTTAAAATTTCTTATCTGTAGTTTTTATGTTTTTTGGCAATAAACTCATAATAGTAGCATCTACCTCATTTGATTGTTTTAAGGGCTAAATGAGGTGAAGTGTTAAAGATACTTAGCTCAGACAAGTTTGCTGAAGTTAGCTACTAACACTGCTTCTGAGACCTTTCCTCTTTCTCTTAGGAAAGCTCACTTATCAGCTGCATTCTAGGAGTCCTGACTCTTGTTTTAATACTTTTATATATAAAATACACAAATATGGCAGAAAGAGTGGGAGAGGCAGAGAGTTTTAGATTTAGAGAAGAGTTACAAAGTGTTTAAGTATTGAAACAAAGAAGTTAGCTTTAGAACAAAAAAGCTTTAGCTTTTTTAGCTTTGATATCTTAACCAAAGTACAGAATTGACTCAGATTTCACCAATTTTTCTGCTAATAGCCTTTTTATATTCCAGCATTCAATCCAGGAACCTGAATCACATTTAGTTTTCATATCTCTTTAATCTCCAATCTGCGACAATCCCTTAGCCTTTTTAAAAATCTTCCATGTCTTGTCTTTTTATTGCTTTGTAGAATGTTTGTCAATGTGGGTTTGTTTGTCTGATGTTTTCTCATGATTTTTCACAAAATTGTGCATCTTTGGGAAGGGTAACATAGAACTGATTTTCTTTTCTGAGAACAGCATATCAAGAGGCATTTAATATTGATTATTGAGTAGGTTGACTTGATTATTTGGCCAACATAGTGTGTGTTAGGATTCTCCCCCTGGAAGCTTACTTTTTGGCCTTGTAGTTACCAAATATTTCAGGAACAAAATGTGATACCATACACATATTTTGTTTCTGCTTCAACTTTCACACACACTGTTAGCTTTTTTGCTTGGACCATGCCTACACCAACTATCAATGCAGAATTCTAATAGAGATTTCATATTTTCCCTTATTCCTTACACATGTAATTGTTAGAATTTTTCTCAAGAAGCATTTTTTTTATTTCTCCAGAGTTCTTTCATTTATTTGTGTTAATATGAACTCATATTTATTTTATTCTTTGGTTTATAATTTAAAACCATACTTACTTAACTTTGCTTCTCAAGTTGTTCCAGCTTGGGCCATTGAGAGGTTTGTTCTGTGTCCTTTACATATATCTCCATCTTTTAAGCACTTCCCGATATTCTAGATAGAACCACAAGATGCTCCAGAGTCATCTTGTATTTCTCCAGCCTCACTCTTAAGATCAAATAGTTCTCTAAAGATTCCTGGTTTCTTATTGTAGAATAGTATTTAGAAACCAAGATCAGGGTTCTAGATGTTCTCGTTGCTACTGTTGTATCTCTGATTTAAGCCCTTCTCACTGGATAGAGCCACGAAATATACATGTATATCCCAATGTGTGCACAGACACATGTATATTTATTTCTAAACATACTGATCTGTATCTACTCATAAACCATATGCACAGCCGTATAATAACATGCTGGTATGTGACTGAAGCGCTAACTTTAAGCAATGCATACGTGGTCCTTGAGTGCGTACTACCTCTCTCGAGTCATGAAAGTCACTACTTCCCTTATTTTTGCAGCTGTTTCAGAACAAGAAGTCTTAAAATTCTAGTGATCTGAGACAATTTGTGGCCTGTTTCTGAACAACATTACAGGGTTGTGATCAAAATGTATTCTTTTGAATCAAGAGGTTGAGTATTGATTCAGAATAAAACTTACTTTTAAAAAGCAAGATTTTTTAACATTCTTAAGGGGTTTTATTGGGATTTATTGAACTTATTTTCACATCCTAAGGTTGATATACTATCAACAATTGTCCTAAGAAAACTAGTATCTGTCAAATCTACACCTCTCTAGGGTAATCACCGTGGTTGGCGCTAGGAATGAAATAATTCACAGACCTTAGGGTTTAGGGTAGATAATGCTCAGCTTCTTTGTTTGGCATATTCTATCACCATCACCTATTTAACAGGCGATTATAACAGCATGGTAAGTGCTATAATTGAGAGCTACAGGAGCACATAGAAGGGGTGCCATTCTCTAAAGGCAGTGAGTGGCAGGATAGAGGGATTATGGCTGACTTCCTGGGGGAAGCCAGGGCAAAAGTGATGCTAAAGCACCACGTTTGAATAAAAGTCAACTAGGTATCCATGAGTGCAGGCAAGCTAAGCGAGGATTCAGGCAGCTAATAAGGTTTGGAAAGGTAGTGAAAAGCCAAGGAGGGAACTGACAGCTCAGTGTGACAGGACAGTGGCTCCATATGATTGAATACATTTGTATCTTTTATTTAGGTTTAAACACTCAGACTTGTAGAATTATCATTTTACATGGAAATTGTTTTATTAGTGAGCATAATTGTAATCTTTATCTTTCTCCGTGTCTGTGTTAATCTATGCAAGTTGTTCCAAGGGGTATGTTTGGGCATTCCCCCTTATAATCCTATTGAATATGGTGCTTGAATGTGCTTCCTAAATTAAGTGCCAACTTCATCGGCCCTGATAGACATTGTCTTTTTCCACATATTTCACTTATAAAGTAAAGGAGCTTTGGAGCTTTTCAAAATAGATTAATCATACAATGTATATAAATATATCATCTATAAACAATAAAATGTTGTTCATATTAAGATGAATCAATAGAATGCTTCAAATCTTCATTTACAAGGACAGATCATAATTTTTTTTTTAATTTTTGTGTAAAAATACACAAAATATATTAAAACTTTGAATAAGATAGCTCTGAGAAATTGCAAGGGTAAGAAAAATGTTGAATTCTTACTTAGAGTATTACACCCATAACTGTTGGGCATTTTTATTTTCTCATTACATTGAAAGGAGGTGATGATTGTTTTTTATAAGCAAAGAGGAATGTATGAAGGAAAAGGAATTGATCCAAAAGAGAAAGACAAGACTCAGATGGATTTAACAGGTTTGAAATTTAGTAAAATGCCTGTTTTGGTCATTCTTTGGTGTGAGCACATAGAGTTACTAGAGTCCAAATTCCCATAAGCGACGGGAAGAGCAGGGCTGGGGTTTGGGGGACATTGCTTGATAATGACACAGGGAAGGCAGCCTGGAGCCATTGTGTCTCAAGTGAGCTATTTTAGGTAAAATGCAATGTTAAAAGGAAATAAGAACATAATTAATACTTTAGTCTATCACCTGCTACTATAACAGAATACTGAGACTGGGTAATTTAAACAGAGGCTTGGTTTTATTCCAATTGAGGCTGTGAAGTCTATGGATGAGTTGACTGCATCTCATGAGGGTCTTCTTTCTACAACATCTCATGCTGAAGGGAGAAGGTAAAGAGCTCTCACCAAGAGAAAGGGACTACACTCACCCCCTTCTTTATCCTTTTTCTTTTTCTTTCTTTCTTTTTTTTTTTTTTTTTTTTTTTTTGAGACAGAGTCTCACTCTGTCACCCAGGGTAGAGTATCTTGGCATCACAACTCACAGCAACCTCAAACTCTTGGGCTCAAGCAATCCTCTTGCCACAGACTTCTGAGTAGCTACACCACCATGCCTGGCTAAGTTTTCTACTTTTAGTAGAGATGGGGTCTTGCTCTTACTCAAGCTGGTCTTGAACTCCTGAACTCAAGCAATGCATCAGCCTTGGCCTCCCAGAGTGCTAGGATTATAGGTGTGAGCCACCACATCCAGCCTAAGACTTTATGGTTTTTAAAGCTGGGATCACTAGTCTGTAATCAGACCAAGCCACTGGTAATCATTATTTGCTGGTTGAACTTGATCTTGTGATTTGCTTGCTATGATACCTGCCATGTTCTTCTCGCCAGATAACTAGAGAAATGTTATGTGGTAGAACTGAATAACACTAGACTAGGGGTAAAGGGAATTGGGTTCCAACTCTGCCACAAAGTAGCTGCCAGTCTTCAGATAAGTCTAAAGTCAAATAAGTCAAATAAGTCTAAATTCACCTAAATTAAATGAACTTTTGCCTACACACTAAAATGAGAAAGTTATTCTGGTTCTATAAGTCTATTATTCAAAACTTAGACCTCAGTAGCCCATGATTGCATTAATGTACACAGCTATGATTTAATAAAAAAAAAAAAAACTTGGACCTCTAATCATATTTATTTGCCTACCAAATAGCAGAGGGAAAAAATTAACAAACTAAAACTAAAATAACAAACTAAACTCTTTGTTTTGGACATTTCATTTCTTTCTCTGTCAAATAGGTTGTTACAGAAGAGAATTAAAGAAAAGAATGAACATGGAGGAAACTCACAATTTGAAGTAAGTAAGCTGCCCTGTGGCAAATGATTTAATTGTCAGCAGTGCTGTCTGACAAGCTGAGTTGAAAAATAATGAGCACCCCCCGGTTCCAAAATATCATCATCTCAGAGGGTTGGGATTTTCAGCATTCAATGAATTGAGAGTAGCCACTATTGTAATTCAACAATGCTGCAAATGTATGGCCATCCAACACACTCTTCTCTGCATATATCAATCCAGAACAAGGGTGTAGATAAGTGTTCAGTCCAGAATAAACTTGGACCTTTACCCAGAAAATGAAGTGGTACCCTCTTCAGTCTGTCAGACTATCTTTCATAACAGACGATTGCTGATTTCACATCTCTCTTCTTTTAATTCTTACTTTCTTAGAACCAGTTTATTCAGTTTTCTACTTAAAGCAACTTTTCTGTTTTATTCAGTGTCTATTAAATTCGATCATTTAAATAAATCAATTTTGATTCACTGTTTTAAGTCTAGTTTATGTTGTGCAAACTTACTCTCATTTTAACATGAGGATTGTTTTACTACTTATTCCAACCCTAGTTCTATTGCAATAAATGAGGTTCAAAAAACATTAGTTTTCAGTTCAGTGGTTTAGTGGTTCTCAACTATCTTGAATTTTTAACATATTGGATACAATGTGTGTTTTTGCAAGGGTGTGCACATGTGACACCATGGATATGTCTGTGTATAAGAGGAAGAGATAGACAGGGAGAGAAAAGAGGAAGCAAACTTCCAGGAGGAAGGATGTTCTAAAGTAGTAGAATGACTCAGCCTTCCCTCTTTAATGAAAGCCACTAGCACAATAACTAAGAAAATGACATGAAGGCTATGTTAACCAGTTAGGTGAAAATATTTCAAATTGTATATGAAAACACCACACTGTACCCCATGATTGCATTAATGTACACAGCTATCATTTAATAAAAAAAAACTTGAAAAAAAGCCACTAATTTAATCATAAGACCTTTATGTAAAAGTGAATAGAAGTAAATATTAAGAATAAAATAAACTTTCAGATAATTCACAGCAGAGATAAACAGTTAGTCTTGCAAATTTTTCTTAAGAACACAAACTCAGACTCAGAATCTTCAATGAGGCTTTTAAAAATTATTTAATTTGTAGCCAAACTCAATTAGTTTGAGCTATACACCTAAATAAACAAAAAATACTCCCAGAATTGTTTGAACAGAATTCTGTCTTGGGGGGCAGGACATAATTACAAGAGGGATTTTATCTAACAACCGCAACCAGTGTAACCTAATTCTTTGTACCCTTAATGAATCCCAAACAATAAAAAAACTTTAAAAAATCAATTAGTTAATTATACTTTTATATAGAAAAATAAAATAAAACTATATTTTAAAGAGTTTTAAATGTCATGGTACATACCAATGATAATTTGAATTTAAATGCAAAATTCAGTTATGTACCACATTACAACATTTCTGGTAATGCTGGACCTCATGTACTATACAATGGTAGTCTCATAAGAGCATAACAGAGCTGAAGAGCACTTAACACACATGGTGACTTCATAACCATCATAAAGTCACAGCATAATGCTTTACTCATGTGTGTGGTAATGGTAGCATAAAACAAACCTACCACTCTGCCAGTCATATTAAAAAAAGTATAGTACAATTACGTACAGTATAATCACTACTGTACAGTATATTCCTTCTACTTATTAAAAAAAAAAAAACTAACTCTAAAACCACTTCAGGCAGATTCTGCAAGATATATTTCAGAAGAAGGCATTGTTATCACAGGAGATGACAGCTCCATGTGTGTTTTTGTCCCTGAAGCACTTCCAGTGGGACAAGTTGTAGAGGTGGAAGACAGTGAGATCAATGATCCTGACCCTGGGTAGGCCTAGGCTAATGTGCATGTTTGTTTCTTGGTTTTTAACAAAAAAGTGGGACACAATTATAAGAGGGTCTTTATCTAACAAATGCAAAAGGTGTAACCTAATCCTTTGTACCCTCAATGAATCTGAAACAATAAAAAATAAATAAAAGTTTTTTTAAAAGTTAAAAATTTTAAAAATAGAAAAAAGCTCATAGGATAAGGACATGAGGAAAGAGGATGTTTTTGTATAGTTATACAATGTGTCACAACTAAGTGCTAAAACTAAGTGTTACTATCAAAAAATGTCAATGAGTATTACAAAATTTTAAAAATTATGAAGTAAAAAATGTTACAGTAAGCTAGAATTAATTTAGTTTTGAAGAATGAAATTTGTAAAATAAGTTGAGTATACCCTAAGTGCACAATGTTTATAAAGCATACAGCAGGGCACTGTAACGTCCTGGGCCTTCACAGTCAGTCATCACTCACTCAGTGACTCACCCAGAGAGAATCCAGTCCTGTGTGCCCCATTCATGGTAAACGTCCTACACAGGTGTACCATTTGTCAATCTTTTATACCATATTCTTACTGTGTCTTTTCTATGTTTACACATAGAAACATCTACCACCGTGTTACACCTGCCTACAGCATTCAGTGCAATAACCTGTCATACTGGTTTGTACCCCTGGAGCAATGGGCTATATCATATGGGTTACGCTCTGTCACCTTCACACAACAACAAAATCACTTAACGACACATTTCTCAGAACACATCCCTCTTAGTAAGTGATGCATGACAGTATTTAAATAAAATAAATAAAATATGACAAACACAATTGGATGGAGAATTTTCACATTTAGAATATGAATGTGTATGTGGGCGTTTGTTAATATACATGTATTTTTTTTCTTTTTTATCTAAGATACATGTGACCAGTTCATCTATATGTATTTATATAGATATGTTTGTGTGTACATATATGCACACATGCACATTTGCCAAGAAAAGGCTAAAAATAAACACATAAATACTGTTAATATGTGTTATCTCTAGGCAGTTGTGTAATGAATGATTTTATGACCTTTTTTGTTTCACTGCTATACCTTCTAAGTTTCCTGTAACTCACATATTTCACCTTAGTATTAAAAATAAAGCTCTCTGAGTCACAGAATTAACCATCATTACTCATCTCAAACATCAAAATATTGTAGAGTATACATAGTATAATCTTCAAATCAGAAGATACAAAAAAACAAGTGTTCAAAAGGTGAATACATCTCAAAAGCATGAAAAAAAGACAAAGAAAACATAAAATAATAAATGATTTTTCACAACAAACTCAAGATAGCAACTACACTAAATGGAAATGAAATAAATGCCCAAGTTAGTATTTTACCTTTGAAAAATAACTCAAATGTACTCTTAGTAAGAAGGCATAATTTGTAACAATAAGATATAATAATTTATATATTAAAAAATCATAAAGTAATCCTGGGCTGAAGAGATCCTCCTGCCTCAACCTCCCAAGAAGTTGGAACTATAGGTACACACCACCACCCCCAACTAATTTTTCTATTTTTATTAGAGAAAGGGGTCTTGCTTTGCTCAGACTAGTCTCAAACTCCTAAGCTCAAGGGATCCTCCCACCTCAGCCTCCCGGAGTGCTAGGATTACAGATGTGAGCCAGTGTGCCTGGCCACCAGGAATATACTTGATCACTCAACGTATATAATTATAAACATACTGTGTAATGAAATTAGTTTTCACAGATTTCTATACGAAATAAAAGATTTCTGACATCAAAAAAAATCATAAAGTAACACAAAAATCATAAAGGATTAGGCAAATAGAAACCAAAAAATAGTATCAAACAACACATAATGTGAAACAAGAAAACTTCCTTCAGGGCAGAGTCCCTGTCTACGTTATTAACATTTTGTCCTGTGCATTGTAGGATGTTTTTCAACATCCCTAGGCTTTACCCACAGACACTAGTTGAACTCCCATCCAGTTGTCACAACCAAACATTGCCCGATACGGGCACCATTGCCTGGAGAGACATCCCTGGCCTGTCCACATCACGTTACCTACTCCCTGTAGAGGAAAAGCAGCTCTTCTCACTGTGGAGCTTAGGAGGTTGGTAGAAGGAACTCTGCCACTTAGGCTCACCTGCTCCCTACTTTTCTAATCGGATTGCCTATCTGCTTGCAGAGTATTCTTTTTTGTAATTTCTTTTATTTATTGTTTTCAATTTCAAAATAGTGAGTCTAAATGCTTTCAGTACATGGATAGCTTTTATAATACTTTAGTCAGGGCTATTAAATGGGCTCATCCCCTGAATGTGGTTTATTATACCTGTTACGTAGGTTTTTATCTCTTCCCTCCTCCCTCCTTCCCCTTTCTTGATGTCCAATGAGTTTTATTTCTCTCTGTGCCCATGCATGCCCTTAGATTATTTCCAAACTATTAGAGGGTACATGTGATGTTTTTTTTTTTTTTCCTTTCTTGAAATACTTCACTTAGCATAATGGTTTCCAGTTTCATCCAAATTGCTGCAAAACAAATTAATTCATTTCTTCTCTTGGTTGAGTAGTGCTCCATAGTGGGTGTGTATGTGTGCGTGTATATACACACACACCACATATTGTGACTGCACTCATGAACTGATGGGCACTTAGGCTGATTCCAGATCTTTGTAATTGTGTTGTGCTGCAATAAATAGCACCTTCTAGTGCAGGTGTTTTTTGATAAAATGACCTCTTTCCCTTTGTGTACATACCCAGTAGTGGGACTGCTGGATAGAGTGGTAGGTCTACTTATAGTTCTTTGAGGAATCTCCATAATGTTTCCTATAGAAGTTCTAATTTGCTGTCCAATCAACAGTGCATAGGCATTCATTTCTCTGTGCATCTATCCCAGTATCTACTGTTTTTGAATAGTTTAATAACCCTGGGCCATTCTAACTGGGGTAAGGAGATATGTCATTGTGGTTTTAAATTGCATTTCCCTGGTGATTAATGATGTTGAGCCTTTTTTCATGTATTTCTTGGTCACTAGTCTATCCTCTTTTGAAAAGCCTCTGTTCATGTCTTTTGTCCACATTTTTGTGGATTTTCTGCAAAATAGATACAACTTGTTTATACTTAAAACCTGCATAGCAGGGGAAATAATCAATAGCAGATAGAGAAGCTTCAGAATGGAAGAAAATATTTTCTAGCAGAGAATTTTTTTTTTTTAGTTTCTATGTCACATTTGTATGTGTTTTGCAGATGCTGCTTTTTATTAGGTGGGAAACTTATTTAGGAATGCAATATAAATTAATCCTGATTGGGTTATGTTTTCTAACTTCATCTTTGTCAGCAATAAGTGACATTTTGATCTCCATATATCTGGTTACTAAGTCTATGTCTCATTTAGTTTCCACTCAGTGAAAATAATGTTTATAATATCCTAAAACTCAAACAAAACAAGTCTCCTTATTAATCTTATTATTGATGGTTAAAAAGAAAATAAATCGAAGTTTTGAAGATTTATTAATTTGTCCAAGATTAATTAGGAATAAAAAGTAGAAACGGGATTCCAATACAAACAGGAGAGGTCCTAGAGCCCATGCTCTTACAATTACTGTAAATTCAATTTTGCTACTCTCTTGCTTAATATCATTCAAGGGTTCCCCATACCAATTCCTTAACTGTTCATTAATTTGAATATTTAAGTGTCTAATATATGTCATATTTGGGGTATAAAACAATGCATATGGCATATTCAGTCACTTTTCTAATAATTTTAGAGTGTGAAATGAAAACTAAGTGGCAATTAAAATAAATGTTGCATTGAAATACAGGGCAAATGTATACAGAAAGAGCACCCGTCCTTGACCTGCAGTTTGAGAGAAAGTTTTGTAGAAGTAACGTTAGTTAATGGACAGACGAGGGGAAATGCAAAGAGGAAAATGTATGCAAATGTATGCAAAGACTTCAAAGTCTGAAAGTTCATGACTTGTGATCTCAGTCTGATGAGTACATGACTAGGAGGGATTTTTTAAGAAGTTAGGCTATGGAGAAACAAGGACTAGATAAAGAGGTAATTTATGAACCATGTATGAGTTTGGGCTTCAACTTTAGCATATAAGAAGCCATTATTTTTAACCACGGTGATGAAATTATTATTTTGTCATTTTGTTAAATAGATCTAGCTAATGTGGGAGACAGAGAAAAATATTTTAAATTTTAAAAAGTAAAAAGTTAAATAGTCAAAAGACTCTTCAATCATCAAGAGAAGAAAGGAAGATTAACAAGGTACGGCAGTCGAATGAGGAGACATGAAAAGAGTCTCAACGCACTTAGGGAGTAAAAGAAGCTTGAGAGAAAGGGTCAAGGAATGAAGAATTACTCCCAGGTTTCTGGGTGGATGGTGCCATCATCCATGTGGATGAGAATATAGGACTGTATCAGAAACTAGGGCACCAGTGGAAGCCAGCCTGGGAGCTCATGGCTTCAGTCTTATGTTGAGCTTTAAGTATCTTTTGGACATTTAAATAAATATGACAGAAAAGCAGTGAGGCATCAATTTCTAGTCAACAATGATTTTCTGAGCAGCTTCTTCATGTCACATTCTGCATGCTGGATAAGGCACACTTTCTATCTGCCATCTATAGAAGTATAACAACTAATTACAAGTGTACTGAAGAGATACTGTAAAAGAGAAGTGTGAAAAGATGCAGGACAGAGAGACAATATCTATCACATGTCCTCACTCATGTGTGGGAGCTAAAAATGTTGATCTCATGAAGCTGTAAAGTAGAATAATAGTTACTACAATCTGAGAAGAGTGTGTGAGGGGTGAGTGATGGAGACAGTATGTTAATATTTACAAACATACAGTCAAATAGAAAGAATTAGTTCTAATACTCAGTAGCAAAGCAGAATGACTGTAGTTAACAACGATTG
This sequence comes from Otolemur crassicaudatus, assembly GCA_963574585.1. Classification (NCBI taxonomy): domain Eukaryota; kingdom Metazoa; phylum Chordata; class Mammalia; order Primates; family Galagidae; genus Otolemur; species Otolemur crassicaudatus. The sequence continues at coordinate 15,268 of CAUYQS010008055.1, read as the reverse complement.
TACATTTCAAAACAGAAAAGAAGATTTGAAATGTTCCTGATACACGGAAATAACAAATGCTGGAGGTAATGGAGATTCTAACATACCCTGCTTTGATCATTGCATAGTCTATGCATGTAATGAAATATCATGTGTGCCCCATAAAAATATGAAATATTATGTTTCAATGACAATATTTATAAAAGTAGATAAAAAGATTTAGGCAATATAATTTGAAAGTGTCCAAAAGCCTCCCTAAAATTTTATATGAACCAAAAAATCTATTATACCTGATCTACTAATAAATGTAGACCTACTATCACGTTTTATTTTAGATTTATTTTCCTAACATGGCATATTGAATTTGGTGAGATATTAAACTCTGAAAGATACTATAGTTCTTAAGCTTGGTGATGAGGTTCCCAAAGGTATGTGCATAAGTTAAATTTTTGCACCTTATTAAATATTTATTTACTAAGGTTCCTATGCATCCGATGTATTCTTGATTGACTTCTATGAGCCGGTAGTACAGTTTTGGTGGACTAGCAGAAGTGTTCTACAAATAGTAGAAGATGGGAATGATTTTAGCTAAATTATTTGAACTGTGATTTAGAATTTAAGATGTCGGCCTTGATCAGGTCAGCATTGTAGAGTTATGAAATTTATGAGCTGGCAGTTGGCATGGTCAGAGCTCTGCCATAGAAACATTAACTTACAAAAGCTTTTCTGACAAGTATATATTCTAGTGGTAAGAGATTTTTAAACCTGTATCTATTTCACACTATTGTCTAATGTTTTAATTGCATATGGAGGTGATTCTAACATACCTTGCTTTGATCATTATACAGATATGTTTCATATTTTAAAGATAAATTATCCTCCAAAATTTCTTACAAATTTGATCAATGATTTTGGAAAATACAGTAACAGTTTTTAGTATGAAGGCATAAATTTAATTGTACTATCAATGCTCATGAGGAAATCTAAAAATAAAAGACGACAAGGAGCATAACTAAAGAAGCTATAAAGTTTCCAACGTTGTTCTTCCCTGCAGTGCTTTTTAGAATATGAAAGCAAAATAAAGTATTTTCTTGGTTATTTGATGTCCTAGCCAATCAACTATAATTTCTTCAAAAGTATTCCTAAGACCTTGGAATCAGTTACAACATCTGTATAATCAGGATGAGGATGACAGGGAAGGTGAAGATTGCATATTTCCTTTATGTCCTACACAAATGAAGGATTTTTAGGGTTTGTCATGAAGTCCTTAAGAGGCCTACTTTTGATTATCCAGCATGTAGGTTGTGCTTAAGGTCATCTCAAGAACGGGAAAAAAAGTATCCAATGTACTCAGTCTTATTATGAAACCAAATTATAGCTTTCTTATGAAAGCTATAACCTAATTATAGCCCAAGAAGAAGGGGAAAGGGGAGGAGGAGGGGAGGGGAGGGGAGGGGAGAGGATGGGTGGAGAGTAATTGGTAGGACCACACCTATAGTGCATCTTACAAGGGTGTGTTTGAAATTTACTAGGTGTAGAATATAAATGTCTTAACACAATAACTAAGAAATAACAATAACTAAGAAAATGCCATGAAGGCTATATTAACCAGTTTGATGAAAACATTTCACATTATATATAAAACCAGCAAATTGTACCCCATGATTGCATTTATGTACACAGCTATGATTTAATAAAAAAATTTTTTAAAAAGAATGATCACTTATTAGTACGAACAAGAGTCTGAGACCTCTCAAGTGAAAATTTGGCAGCTTTCAACACTCTGTCCATACCCATAGGGGTAAAGAGGACAAAGTATAAATATGGTGTTAAAAGTGGATGGAGGAGACTTGGGAAGTTTACAATAATGTAAAACTTTTATTAAATCCTTGCTCTATAATCAAACTAGACCTGGACATTTTCTTAACCTCATCCAATGGCTTGGAGGACAATTTAAGACAACGTTTAACCTCCTATCTTCTTTACATAATTATTCAGGATGTAGGAATCCCTGGTTATAGGAAAATTGTTTCTTCATTAGGGAGATTTCTATTTTTGTTACCTGTGTTATTCATTTAAATTTTATACAATGAACTTACGCTTCTTTAATAAACAGGGAAAAATTAATTCCTTTAAGATCCTTTCTCTCACTCAGCATACAAAAATATTTAATAGACTCAAAATTATCTACAAGTCTTTTAAAGTTATTATAATGTTAATAGCTTCCCAGGGAGAAACATATTATCTTTTCAATAGTTCAAAATTATAATCTGGACAGAGTCTACTGTGACTAATACAAATGAAATAACAAGTACTTTGTAAGCATTATTAATAGAGCTTTTTTTTTTTTTTTGCCACAGGGAAAAAATTAAATGGTAGTCTACATCCTCATCCAATTATTGGTATTAGAACTCTCCATTTTATTCAACATTCTAAAATGTTATTTGTGTTCTAAACTGTGATAAATTATATGATGTGCAGAGACCCAGAAAAACTCTGTAATGGAACATTTACTAGACAATAAACTGATGTTTTCAGTAGACCTACAGAAAATAGAAGGATCATTCACCAAGGTAGTGTTTGTATATTCACCAAGGTAGTGTTCATATCTAATATTTCAGTGAATTTACAAAGTTCTAATCATTATCCTCAGCTAGATTTTTAATGCATCATCTAATTTAATATCCATCACAATCATTTATAGAGATTATTTAACTCTTCATCTTACAGCTGTGTTAACTAAGGCTTAGAATAAAACAATAACTTGTCCAAAGTTTCACAAACGGTTAAAGTACAGAAAGGATTGGAAGCCAGTTCCATCTTATTCTTAGCCCTATTATCTATGCCACTTTTCTCATTAGTATTTATATGGAATGTTGGTAGATCAAAAAAGCATAAGCTTTATTTACCATTATTCATGATAAAAATCCATTCATATTTGAATTGGTGAAATTTCACTGACTGGTAAATCAGTATCCCCCAAATACAGACAAAACATTGAGCATATTCTCTGTAATTTATATGTTCACATCTGAATGTGTTCATAAGTCAATCACTGGCTTCCCTTCTTTGTTCAACTCATTCAAAATCCCTGAGTATCTTTTCCTGATATTCTAATAATCTTCCATTTCTGGATCACAGATTAGGTCAAACTAAGGAGTTCTTAACCTTTCTTTGGAAATAAACCCCTTTGAGAAATTGTATAAAGCTCTGTATCTTCTACACTGATCCTTAAATGCCCATGCTAACATCAAACACACAGGTTCAGACCATTTGAGGGGCAAGTTGGTCTTCTGAAACGAGGCAGGCTATGAACCTGGTTTTTCCAGAACAGTCCCGGTTATAGCTGCTGTCAGTGTCCCAAGGAAACTATAGTAGTGTTTGGTTAAAACAATAAAGTTTAGGAATTCTCTATCTTATAACCATTCATAGTGAAAATATTACATATTCATTTTTCATTTTCTTTCCCTTCTTTTTAAAATGCTTTAATTGGCACAAAATAATTGCACATATTTATGGGATGCAGTATGATGTTTCCATGCATGTATACATTCTGTAATAATCAAATTGGGATAATTAACATATCCATAACTTCAAATATTTATCTTTCTTTGTAATGGGAACACAAAAAATTATCTCGTCTAGCTATTTTGAGATATGTGATAGCTTATTGTTTACATTATTTATACTACTGACACCAGACTTATTCTTCCTCCCTATACCCCCCTCCCCAGTGTCTGGTAACCACTATTCTATTCCCTCCTTCTATGAAATTTCCACTCTCCACCTATGAGTCAGACCATGTTGCATTTATCTTTGTCTTGTTTATTTTACTGAACGTAACACCCTCCAGGTTTATCCATGTTGTGATAAGTGACAGGATTGTATTCTTTTTCATGGCTGAATAGTATTCTGTTGTGTGTATATACAACACTTACAACATTTTTCTTTATCAATTCATCTCCTGTTGGACATGTTGGACACAGGTTGCTTGTCATTTGGGGTATTGTGAATACTGGAGATACACTTATGATGTGTTGACTTTGTTTCCTTTGAATATATATCCAGCGCTGGCACTGCTAGATCACATGTAGTTCTGATTTTAATATTTTGAGGAGCCTCTGTACTGTTTTCCATAAGGGCTGTATTATATCATCTCCCCAACAACATGAAAAATAATATTTGCCTTTTTTCCACATCCTCACAACAGTTATTGTCTTTCTCTTTTTGATAATAGTCACTCTAAGAAGAGAGAGATGATGTGCCATTTTGGTTTTGATTTTCATTTCCCTGAGGATTTGTGAGGTCAGCATTTTTTTTTTTCCTGAAACAGAGTCTTACTTTGTCACCCTCAGTAGAGTGCCATGGCATCAAAGCTCACAGGAACCTCCAACTGTTGGGCTCAAGCAATTCTCTTGCTTCAGCCTCCCAAGTAGCTGGGACTATAGGCACCTGCCAGAATGCCCAACTATTTTTAGAGGGAGGGGTCTCACTCTGACTAAGGCTGGTCTCAAACCTGTGAGGTCAGGGCAATCCACCCACCTTGACCTCCCAGGGTGCTAGGATTACATGCATGAGCCACTGTGCTTGGGCCCAATGTTCAGCTTTTTTTTTTTGTAGAGACAGAGTTTCACTTATAGCCCTCCATAGAGTGCTATGAAGTCACAGCTCACAGCAACCTCCAACTCCTGGGCTTAGGTGATTCTCTTGCCTCAGCCTCCCAAATAGCTGTGATAGAGGCATTGCCACAACACCTGGCTGTTTTTTGGTTACAGTTTGGCCAGGGCTGGGTTTGAACCCACCACCCTTGGTATATGAGGCCGGCACCTTACTCACTGAGCCACAGGCGCCACCCCCAATGTTCAGCATTTTTTAATAAACCTGTTGGCCACTTTTCTGTCCTTTTTTGAGAAATATTTGTTAAGGTCTTTGGACATTTTTAAATTGAATCATTTGAGGGTTCTTTTTTATTTTTTTCCATTAATTTCTTTGAATTCCTTTTATATTCTAGGTATCAACTCCTTGTCTAATCCACATATTTTCTCTAATTATCTAGATTGTCTCTACATTCTGTTGAATGTTTCCTTTAGTGTGTCTTTTTCTTCCTCATTAAGATTGTCTTTGCCTTTCTTTTTATGATATTCTTATCCCTTGGCACAAAGTAAGTTCTAAAATTTATATAGAACCACAGAAGACCCCTACATACCCAAAGAAATCCTGAGCAAAAAGGACAAAGCTGGAGGCATCCTACTTCCAACTTCAAAATATGCTGCAAAGCTCTGGTAACCAAAATAGCATGGTGCTGGCATAAAAACAGTCACATAGACCAATGGAACAAAATAAAGAACCCAGAAATGCATCCACATATGTACAGCCAGCTGAATTTTGACAACAGTACCATATTTGCATAAATTTCCAGTAGTGAGATTGCTGGAACATATGGTAGCTCTTTTTTTTTAGTTATGTGAGGAAACATTCTTTATAGGAGCTGTACTAGTTTACATTTCCACAACCAGTTAAGAGTTCTCCTTTCTTCACAAACTTGCCAGCATTTTTTTTTTTTTTGTCTTTTTGGCAATGACCATCATAACTGGGGTGAGACAGTATTTCACCATGGTTTAGAATTGCTTTTCCCTGATAATTAGTGATGTTGAGAATATTTTCATATATTCTTCTTTGAGCATTTGTATATCTTTCTTTGGCAAAATGTCTATTCAGATCATTTACCCATTTTTTAATTAGATTGTTTCTTTTTCTGTTGTGATGTTTGAGCTCCTTTTATATTCTGGATATTAATCAATTTCTTGTGTGATTAGCAGTTTACTTTTATTTTCTCTCAATCTGTATATTGCCTCTTCGCTCTGTTAATTATTACTTTTGCTGTGAAGATGCTTTTTGGTTTGATATAAGCCTCTCTGTTGCCTATGGTTTTGCAGTCTTCTTCATAAAAATCTTTTCCCAAATCAATGTCCTAAAATGTTTCTCTTAAGTTTTCTTCTAGTAGTTTATAGTTTTAAGTCTTTCATCCATTTTGTGTTGATTTTTGTATAAGGTGAGGAGTGGGAGTCTGGTTTCATTCTGCACATGGCTATCCAGTCTTCCCAGTATCATTTACTGAAGAAACTGTCTTTAATAAGTTAATTCACATCATGACAGGCTATGGCTTCACTTAATGCATTTTGTTCTTCAGTATTTTTTCAACTTTTGCATCAGGTCAGTCTCTACAGAGGAAAATACAATGAAGCCTCAGTGCAGTAAAGGAGTTCCCCTGCTGTTGTCTCACTTTGTTCTCACATGTACTCTCATTTCCATTTATTCTCTGCTTAAGAAAATTCAACAGTATCTCTCCATATATTTGTGCTTAATTATAAACAATTGTGTCATTTTATTTTTGCCTCTTGAGGAATCTAACTTGTAATTTTTCTTTAAACCTCTTACAAATTCAGATAAAATAATGAGTTAATTTTCAATATAAGATTTAAATATTTCTGGAGTACTCCTATTTTCTTTTGGTCTTTATTCCTTTAAATGGTACAGAATATAATTCTAGCAAAAACTTGAACGAGCACTTATTTGGGCATTAATCTTTTATATCCATCCTTGAATTTATTAAACTTTTTTTTTCTATGTCACTTTAGAAGCTGAGAATTTTCTTGTTTGGCATTTTTATAAATTTAATTCTGTGCAAACTGAAAAAATGTGTAACAAAGAGTTTTTCCAACAGTCTAATAATAATAATAAAATATCAGTAACAACAAACACATTATTGCATTTATTACATGCCAAGCACCATATTAAGCATTTACAAATGTTACCTCATTTAATCCTTTCAATAGCTCTATGAGTAACTTTGTTATACCCATTTCAGAAATGAGGACATTGAGGCAGAGAAAAGTTAAATAGCTTGCCCAAATGTGCCTTTTACAAAGCCCATGAGGAAAACAACCAGAAGTTTTCCCTAATCTCAAGGTAATCTGTCTTCAGCATTTTTACCTTGAGTCATTCTCTCTTCCCCTCCTTCTAATCTGAGCAGCTTTTGAGAAAATTTGCTTCATCTAGTGTAATGTTAATGTCAAATCCCCCTGCTTTTTTTTTATTAAATCATAACTGTGTACATTAATATTATCATGGGGTACGGTGTGTTGTTTCTATATACAGTTTGCAATACTTTCATCCAACTGGTTAACATAGCCTTCATGTCATTTTCTTAGTTATTGTGTTAAGACATTTATATTCTACATTTAGAAAGACTCACATGTACCCCCATAGGATAAACCATAGATGTGATTCCCCCAATACCCCTGCTCTTAAAATGGTATTAATTATCAATTGTAGAATGAACTCTAAAGTAAGAGCTTTTTCATGAAATAAATAAATAAATAAAGAGAGAATATGGGTAGCAGGTTTCTTTCAGCATCTATCTTAAAATGAACCCTGGTTTCAGAAATTTTTTAATAAAAAAATGTTAAACTCACAAAATAATAGTGCAATCATATGTATGTTTCCAAATTTCTTAGTGAAAAATATGAAACTATTGCTTTACCACCTATTTGAATTAAACCTCTTACCTTTCATTAGCCATGAAAGGTAAAAATTATTTGAATTTCTGGGGCAGTGCCTGTGGCTCAAAGGAGTAAGTCGCTGGCCCCATATGGCAGAGGTGGTGGGTTCAAACCCAGCCCTAGCCAAAAACTGCAAAAAAAAAAAAAAAATATATATATATATATATATATATATATATATATTTGAATTTCTTTGTACTTATTGAAGAGGAAAGAATAGAAGGATGGAGGAGAAGAAAAAGAGGGCAGGAGGAAGAAACACTTAAAGTTCCTACAAGTTTATCTTCCTGTTGCATAATAGCCAAAGACTATCATAATTTTAGCATTATAAACAAAGAATGTCAAGGATAACAATATGTGAGGACTCTTTGGATGACATTCAAAACTATAAAAAAATAAATTCTTGGGATACAATCCTGCCTGAAGTAAAGCATTAGGCTATCATATTTTGATATTATTAAGTGTATGTGTATTTGAGTGATATTTAGTGTATGTGGGTGATATTATTAAGTGTATGTGTATTTCCTGAAATTTTCCAGGTTCTTAAAAGCATGATCTCACAGACAATGAAACCTAACTTTGCCAAAATGTAAAGTCTCCCTTTTGTTGGGGAGACTACTACTTTATTTGAACTTTAGTACTCAGGAAAGGCATTAATGACAAGAGTTATTTCATTTTACTCAATTTCTTTTTTCTTTCCAGAGCAACATGGAGACATTCTAACTCTCCCCCCTCACACACACACATACACAAACATACACACTGGTTGACTTCTTTTGAGGACTTACTCCTCCCACACCAGCCATATCCATGTTATTATGGTGAGTCTACTCATCATCTTATCACCCTCACTAGTCATGGTAATTGTTCCAGAGATTGTATTTATGTCTCAAGTCAAAACATGCAGACCCTTTACCCCACATTTTCATATACTGAATCTACAAAAGACATCTCTTTTGGCTCTGAGACTGGTAAACTCTAGTAACACAAGTCTGAAGGTGTCTGCTTCCATTTCCCCTCTCATAGATTCTTTGTGTGAGAATAACCTATTTGAAACAGAGAAATACAAAGCTGTAAAGATTTCAGAGCCAATTCTGAGAATTAGGCAAGTAAAGGCACATAATCTCTACAAAACTGGCATCTCTTCTAACACCGACTACAAATTCAAAGCATTCCCCAAATCACTCTCATGTTGGCTAATTAGCTAAAAGCACTCATGGAACTCACTGAAAGCTATTATTCTCATGGTTATAGTTTATTGCAAGGAAGGGACACAAATCATCCAAGGAAGGAAGTATATATGGCAGAGTCGAGGAATTTTCCAATTGCAGAGCTTCCGTGGTCCTTCCCTATCAAGCCAGGGAGCATTACTCTTTTGGCATTGATGTGTGACAATATTCACAGAGTAGGAACAAGAGAGGCTTGCCTGAGCTCCAGTGTTCATAATTTTTTATTTGGGATCCACTGTGAAGGCATGATTGAATGATTGTCCATGTGGCTGATTTCAGACTCCAGGAAGGCTGATACCTTATGACCCAAAGTTCCCACGGTAAGTCACATTGTTGATCCTTTCTGGCATGGTCCTAGGTCCATGCAAGTGTGGCTAGCCAAATTCTTTACTATCCAAAGGCCTATATACAGAGAAAAGAGAGACATAAAAATAAAGAGATGGGCAGAGAGAAAGAGCATCCCTTCTGAGTGGCGTATTTTATGGTTCTGAAGGATCTTTCCAAGTTACATGAGTCAATTGCATTACCATGTGTTTGATTAAAATCTAACATTGACTCAAGGATAAGAAACTGTCCTCTCAAACTTTTTGTATAGACAGTATTATAAACTATAATATATTTTTTATTTTAATCTATGCTCAGTATTTACTCATCACAGGTGTTGTAAAGTAAAAGGGGCTTGTGGGGCAGGGTGTAGCATCAAACAGGAAGCTTAAACCTATAGGCCAAAATATCAATGTATAAGGAGCTCCCAGGTATGAATTTATCTTCCACTGCCTAGGTCCAAATGGCAGACCTGCTTAGTCTGAACAAGGGACAGAATGTTTCTTTACTAAAGCTTCAGTCTTTAGAGCCAGACTAAAACAACTCTAAGTGAAAAAGCCAAGCCCGACCAAATTCAGAAAAGCATGCTGGGGTAGACAGAGTAACATATCCCACAGAGATTCCCAAATCATGGAAACTGTGACTATGTCACCATTTATCAAAAAAAAAAGGGAGGGGACTTTGAAAATATGATTAACTTAAGGATCTCGAGAAGAGAATATTATCCTAGACTATCCAGGTACACTGCAGTCACAGTGTCCTTATAAGAGAGGGGCAAGCAGATATGATGTAGATGGGTTGAAGTGATGTACCTCGAAGATAAAGGGAGGGGTATGGGCTGAGGAAGGCAGGCAACTTCTAGAAGCTGAAAATGGGAAAGAAACAGATTCTTCTGGTGCCTTCTGAACCTAACAAGACCCTGTCTCTATAACAAATAGAAGAATTAGCTGGGCATGGTGATGCATTCCTGCAGTCCCAGACACTCAGGAGGCTAAGGCAAGAGGATCGCTTGAGGCTGGGAGTCCAAGGTTGCAGTAAGCTATGAAGATACCACTGCACTCTAATATGCTAGCTAGGGTGACAGAGCAAGATCCTGCGTCAAAAATAAATGAATAAATAAATAAATAAAAATGAATAAAAGAAGGATTTTTCAGCCCTAATAACACTTGATTTTAGACCCATAAAAGTCATTTTGGATTTCTAACTTCCAGAATTGTAAGATAATAAGTTAATATTTCTTTTAGATACTGAACTTGTGGGAATCTGTTTTAGCCACGATGTAATCCAAATATATACGCTGAATTTTAAAAGAAGATGCCTAAAGTAGTGCCCTTTAGCTGGTCCCTAAGGTCAAATGTAGTGCTGAAACAATGTGTGACTTTTTCATCTATGCAGTGAAGGCTCCTACCTGAGAAATGATGGCCATGTAGGGAAAAGCCTAGACAGGAGATAGGGGTGGGGGAATCAGAGAGAAAGAGGTAGATGAGAGGACAGAGACTGAACCATAAAGAGAAAGACAGAGAAAAACAGAGAGAGAGGCAGAGGGAGAGAAACTAAGGCTTCAATGTCAGCTGTACTCAGACAATATTATTTTCTTTGATCCTTTAAGTTATATGAGCAATTATATTCCATTGTTGGTTTAAATAGCATTTTAAAGAGGGATTTGTGACTTGAATAGCTAGAATCCTGTATGATACAAATAGCACAAGTGCACTCAGTTCCAAATAGTATAAAGCAGGTTCAGGGCCCAACGAGATCTCAAGAAGTGCGTCAAATCCCCATTGCCCCATCTTTGACTTCAAAAGACATGGAAATAGTCACAAATCTTCAGAACACAAATCCCTAGCTTATTCACAGATGCCTGAGTTTTCTTTACAGAAAGACATGTTTATCAAACTAGAGGTAGAGGCTCACAATATGATACCCCTAGAGAGGAGGGGAATTTATAATTCATTTTGGTAATGTCACTAATGTGTCTTTATTATTCAAACTTGGACATTTTGAAAATTGAAAACAGCACTAATAATAATCATGCCCAGGCAACAGGCATAAACAATAATGTCTCAGGCAAAACAGGATATACAATCACCCTACCCAGAAGGAGAGTGGCAAACAAATTGAGTCTTATGTCAGAAAGCTAATTACCTTCCCCCGACACTGCAGTCTTCTGAAACCTTTAGTGCTAGAATTTCTGTTTACTCATTTTAAAGTAGTTGGGATAAAATTTTCCATCTTAAATGGTTACCATGAGCATCGAACTCGTTATAAAGAATATATAAGCATCCGAATCAAAAGCTATTTGAAATTTATGAAATAAAATTATAAATTGGATTATTTATTATATAATAAAATTTATTGTTACATGTTTTCTGACACACACAAAAAGGATAAGCACTTATTAGCTAAAAACTCTTATGTCAATTAGGTTTTCCTTTTTTTATATAATTAGAATCTGATTTTGTTAGAAGGAAGGAAGGAGGGCACTGCAGACATAAGGGAGACAGGAAATGATGGAAGGATAAAAGAGGCCAAGGGCAGCTCTGAACACCTGGCTGGGAGTATACGCCTGTGGTCAGTGGTGACAGTTTTTGAAGGCCGAGGGCACCACCTAGAGGTAACAGAGGTGCATTCAGACTCTCCTGGCAGAGCTTCGGAGTCTTTGCAATAAGGGCATTTTGTAAGCATTTCCATCAAAGGAATTGGAGCTGGCGGCCTGCCCAGCTCCACAAACAGGAGTGAACCCTGGCCCTACTCCGATCCATTTAAATATTATGTGACCATATCAAGAAAACAATTCTCAGTAAATCTCTGATTTTACTTCCTTCGAATTGGCTAGCGAGAGACTTGGATGAAAGCCCCAGGTCTCCTGTCCGTGAGCTGTGGGATCTTAAGGAATTCACTTAAGCTCTGAAACTGAGGATGTATAAGAATCATTTAACAGAAAACACTGTGTAGTTCAATGTCAACTCAACTTCTAATTACCTTGGAAATATCATTTGCCTTTCAATATCTTTGTTTCCTCAGCTGAAAGACGAAAATAACAATAGTACCTATCTCATGAAGTTGTTAGGAGGATTACATGAGATGCTGTATTATTACACTCACCACAGGAGCTGGCTAATGGAATCTGTGATTGAAAGTTGCTTATTTTTCACGACTCCTTGGTCGTTCCCAGTTGTAATCCTCTACAGTTAAAATAATTTCGTCTCAACCAGTTAAATAAAGCAGGATTAGTTAGCCTTTTAAATATAGGCAGACATTGGCCTAACAGTGCCAGTGTCCTAATCTTATGGTTCTAAGTCATATTATTCCCTCATTGCCTAACTTGAAAATGGCTACTGTTAATTGTTGAGGCACTGACCTATGGCTCTATATCCTTCTATACCTAGCATTGGAAAAAACCTAACTAAGCAACTAAATTCAAGAAAGTATCCAAGATGAAGCCCACCTACCTCCAAATACTTTCTGCTTCTCATCATAAGAATGAAAAAGCAAGAATCCAACGTACTCAGTCTAATATGACGGCAGTAGATGAGCTATTGGCGGGGGGAATAAAGGAGTGGGGAAAGGAGACGAGGGAGGGAGATGGGGGGGTCACAGTGTGGGACATACCTCTTGGGGGCAGGACACACACAGTTATAAAAGAGAATTTATCTAACAAAGGCAATCAGTATAACCTAATCCTTGTATCCTCAATGAATCCCACCAAATAAAAAAATTAATTTATTAATTAAAAAAATAATTCCTGCTTTTTAATTCTATGCAGATTGAAGTTTACAATAGAAATGAGATCACTGCTATGTACAGCCTTAGCTCGGAATTCCAATAACATATTCCTTCAGATATAACATATACAGGATTTTGAACAATAGTTGTTTGATAGAAGTTTCCAAACCTTTTGTGTGTGTGCAGTTGTAGCTTTCAGTTGCTGGGATATAAGCAATTTTAATTGTATGATAAGATATTCTCATCAGAAGTGTCTTAGAATTATCTTTTCTGATCTATAAATGACCATTTGTGGTTTTTTCATCTCTATTTTCCTTATTGAGAATTGTTTGAAGTCCAATACTAATGGAATATCTTAAAATATATTAAAATCCCAGGTCAAAAAATACAAGAACCAAATTCAAGGTATTTGGACATTCTGTCCTTTTTGTTCTAGCCCACACAATCTCATCAATTCACCATTGATTGAGCAAGTATTGTATGTGATCTCATAGAGCTGGGCCTGAGCTATATTCATGATTCCTGGCAAACATAAAGGATTGCTTTTAAAGGGATAAGGAAAAAAAACTAACTAGGAAGGCCTTGCATTATTTTTGTCTCTTCTGTTAAGCTTGCATAGAGTACATGCAGTGGTCACAACTTACTCGAAAACCAGATGAATTTCTGTAGTCCTTCAAAGTGTAGAGACAAAAACTAGCCTTTTAAAATAAACTTTAAAAAAATTCAAGAAACAGTTTATCTCTTAGAAAGAGAAGGGCCTTGTGAATCTGCATTACGATTCATCTAAACCCAATTTTAGGACTCAAAAAAAGGGCAAGAACTGAGGCCTTTAAAACTTCCTAGCACCAAGGATGCATTTTTTTTCTGGGTTAATTCTTTTACTTATTATTTCTGAGATGTGTTTAAAAACTAAATATACAAATTTAAGTATATCACGCAGAATGTGAAAGTAGTTTTAATTTATTTCCTTCTGGTTCAGAGTTATTAGAAACCAACTCCAAATCTCACACTGCCCTAAGAAAGATGAAATGATGGTGGTCGGGGTAGAAAACCTGAATTCATCAAGAAATTAATGGAAGCATCTAATGAGAGACCCCAAATAACAGAATAGATGCAGATCAAACTTGACACAAAGTCAAGAAGGCATAACAATGCAACCAAAGTCACGCCAGCCATATGGCAATACCGTTATTAAAGATCAAGACAACTGACCTTGACTTTTTAGAGACTCCCCACCCCGTATTACAAAAATCATCAATTTTGAAATGTTTATAGGAACTGTATTTCTAAGGCTGTGATTAATTCAATGATTTAAACAAGCTGTTTATCTTCAGCCTCAGCTTCTACATATTTTAGAAAAGGTATTTTTGTAATACACTATTGGGACCTGATCAAACTAAAGAGCTTCTGTACAGCCAAGAACACAGTAAGTAAGGCAAGCAGACAGCCCTCAGAATGGGAGAAGATTTTTGCAGGTTATGTCTCCAACAAAGGTTTAATAACCAGAATCCATAGAGAACTTAAACGTATTAGCAAGAAGAAAATGAGTGATCCCAGCTCAGGATGGACAAGGGACTTGAAGAGAAATTTCTCTGAAGAAGATCGGCGCACGGCCTACAGATATATGAAAAAATGCTCACCATCCTTAATCATCAGAGAAATGCAAATCAAAATTACTTTGATATATCACCTAACTCCAGTAAGATTAGCCTATTTCACTAAATCCCAAAACCAGAGATGCTGGCGTGGATGTGGAGAAAAGGGAACACTCCTACACTGCTGGTGGGAATGTAAACTAATACGTTCCTTTTGGAAAGACATCTGGAAAACACTTAGAGAACTAAAAATAGACCTGCCATTTGACCCTGCAATTCCTTTATTAGGTATACTCCCAGAAGACCAAAAATCACATTACAACAAAGATATTTGTATCAAAATGTTTATTGCAGCCCAATTCATAATCGCCAGGTCATGGAAGAAGCCCAAGTGCCCATCAATCCAGGAATGGATCAACAAACTGTGGTATATGTACACCATGGAATACTATGTAGCCATTAAGAAAGATGGAGACTTTACGTCCTTCTTGTTCACATGGATGGAGCTGGAGAATGTTCTTCTGAGCAAAGTATCACAAGAATGGAGGAAAAAGTATACAGTGTACACACCCCTATTATGAAACTAATTTATACCTTTTATATGAAAGCTATAACCTAATAACAACCTAAGGATATGGGGAGGGGGGAGGGAGGGGGGATAGGTGGAGGGAGGGGGATTTGAGGGTTCACTTCTGTGGTTCATCTTACAAGAGTACAAGTGAATCTTTCTATGAGTAGAATATGAATGTTTTAACACAATAACTAAGAAAATTACGTGAAGGCTATGTTAACCAGTTTGATGGAAGTGTTTCTGATTGTTTGTTAAAACCCCACACTGTACCCCAGAAGTGCA